>CAWWDL010000170.1:17500-20000 GCA_963942545.1 Oxycera nigricornis | reverse complement strand
CATTATCATATCAATAAAGCGTTAATTGAGAAATTGAATGAAATGGAAAGAAATATATTTGCAAATAATTGCAGATAAAGAGAAAAAATATGATGGGCAGGCATCATTATTTTTTAAAATTCCGGAGGATATGAAGACACGATGTAGGAAAGCACATCGATTGTCAAAAGAGAAATGCTACATTGTAGCATAATAAATATATGCTTGTCACATTTGTGAGTCGTAGAAATACTTCTCACATAAATAAACGTATTCAAAAGAATACATCAGGGATAACTGAAGACACCGGGGTAATAACATTCGTTGTTATAGTAAATCCTCCAATCTGTCCTTCCGGGACAAAATTTGTGAGTCGTATATTATTCTCACAGAAATTGCGAATAAACAGAAAAATATGATGAACAGCTCATCATTATTTTTTCAAAGACGTAACACGGTGCCTGAAACCACATCGTTTATCAAAATGTGCTACATTGTAGCATAATAATGTGAGTCGTAGAAGTTTTATTGCGACAAGTACTTCTCACAAAACACGAGGTTTACACCTCTAAGCGTAATAAGTAGAACCTAGAACTAAAACATAATATTGAAATATATCAGTTACACTTGTATATATAGAAGTATAAAACTCGTTTATTAATTTAAACAAGAAATAAATAAATAAAGAAATATATATATATAAGTTAGCTATTCAAACCTAGTTTGGGTACAAGACATTCGTAACAGATATATATAAAATATTTTGAAAATGTAAAATGTGACGTGAGTAACGAAAACTTTTTACACAAAAGCGAATAAAAAAAAATTACCCTAAGCGGAGGATCACTTGGCTCATGGGTCGATGAAGAACGCAGCAAACTGCGCGTCATCGTGTGAACTGCAGGACACATGAACATCGACATTTTGAACGCATATTGCAGTCCATGCTATACGTATATATCCAATATATGCTGCATGGACTACATATGGTTGAGGGTTGTTAGAATATCTCTAAAATTATAGATACCGGGTTGCTCTTAATCTATACTTATGTATAGATTTTGGTGCTTTTAATGTATTATTAGAAATCATATTGAATTGTTACATACAAATCATACATTGTTTTCTATAATATTAAGAATATCTATTGAATTAATGAAAACTTTAATGTTTTTTTTATTCAAACAGTATATCAAAGTTATATATATTATAACAAGAATATCAAATAAAACAATTATATAAAAATTCAATAGATGTACACACACATACAATGTGTGTGTTTTGCTTTAATTTTTAAAGCAAATGAAATACAGAACAAAAATTTAAAACAACCTCAACTCATATGAGACTACTCCCTGAATTTAAGCATATTAATGAGGGAAGGAAAAGAAACTAACCAGGATTTTCTTAGTAGCGGCGAGCGAAAAGAAAAAAGTTCATCACTGAGTTATTTTGTTAATTTAACAAATATAAGATGCAGTGTATGGAGTATCCATATTCTAGTATGATAAATTAATAATCCAAGTCCTTCTTGAATGAGGCCATTTACCCATAGAGGGTGCCAGGCCCGTAGTGATATTAATGATTACTAGAGGATATTTCCTAAGAGTCGTGTTGCTTGATAGTGCAGCACTAATTTGGTGGTAAACTCCATCTAAAACTAAATATAACCATGAGACCGATAGCAAACAAGTACCGTGAGGGAAAGTTGAAAAGAACTCTGAATAGAGAGTTAAAAAGTACGTGAAACTGCTTAGGGGTTAAGCCCGATGAACCTGAATATCTGATATGAAAATTCATCATTAGAAGCATATTATGTGAAAATATAATGTGTGAATAGTGTGCAATTTTTTCATAATAAAGACATTGTTATCTGTTAATAAAACATATTATGTATATAATTTTTATCATAAGGACCACAAGATAAAGCTTATTCGTTAGTCAAAATTTATTTTTTGTCTATGAATAAAATCTAAAATATTTTCGATATTGTGGCTACCGGATAAATGATTGACAGATTTCCAAATATAAATATAACGCTAAACATTTATTAAATGTTATAATAAATATATATTCTATGTATTATATATTCAATTATATGCGTTCATATGATAAACAATGCTATAGATTTAGGATACCTTCGGGACCCGTCTTGAAACACGGACCAAGAAGTCTAACATGTGTGCAAGTCATTGGGTTTGAATTGATTTTCAAAACCTAAAGGCGTAATTAACTTAACTAAAAAAATGGGATTATTATATATTTATGAAAATACAATATAAAATCCATCCCGGGGCGTTCCATACAGTTATGTATTTTAATATTGATGAATTTATTTGTCTTTATTATTGATACCTCTAACTGGAGCGTACCTTGAGCATAAATGTTGTGACCCGAAAGATGGTGAACTATACCTGATCAGGTTGAAGTCAGGGGAAACCCTGATGGAAGACCGAAACAGTTCTGACGTGCAAATCGATTGTCAGAATTGGGTATAGGGGCGAAAGACCAATCGAACCAT
>CAWWDL010000170.1:0-12500 GCA_963942545.1 Oxycera nigricornis | reverse complement strand
CATACGAGAGAGGTGTGGGCCTCATTAGATCCTAATGAAAAATTTCAAAACATGCTGATAGAGCGGTATAAAACCGATTTTCAAATGAAAACCACAAATTATGAACACGTTCCATACAAAAGAAATGGACTTTCGAAGGGCTTGACTCAAAAACACATGCCCGCACTAAGCTCCATACGAGCGGTGCAAGTTCTATTAGAACCTAATGGAAAACGACACAAATTCCCACGTACCTCCATACGAGAGAGGTGTGGGCCTCATTAGATCCTAATGAAAAATTTCAAAACATGCTGATAGAGCGGTATAAAACCGATTTTCAAATGAAAACCACAAATTATGAACACGTTCCATACAAAAGAAATGGACTTTCGAAGGGCTTGACTCAAAAACACATGCCCGCACTAAGCTCCATACGAGCGGTGCAAGTTCTATTAGAACCTAATGGAAAACGACACAAATTCCCACGTACCTCCATACGAGAGAGGTGTGGGCCTCATTAGATCCTAATGAAAAATTTCAAAACATGCTGATAGAGCGGTATAAAACCGATTTTCAAATGAAAACCACAAATTATGAACACGTTCCATACAAAAGAAATGGACTTTCGAAGGGCTTGACTCAAAAACACATGCCCGCACTAAGCTCCATACGAGCGGTGCAAGTTCTATTAGAACCTAATGGAAAACGACACAAATTCCCACGTACCTCCATACGAGAGAGGTGTGGGCCTCATTAGATCCTAATGAAAAATTTCAAAACATGCTGATAGAGCGGTATAAAACCGATTTTCAAATGAAAACCACAAATTATGAACACGTTCCATACAAAAGAAATGGACTTTCGAAGGGCTTGACTCAAAAACACATGCCCGCACTAAGCTCCATACGAGCGGTGCAAGTTCTATTAGAACCTAATGGAAAACGACACAAATTCCCACGTACCTCCATACGAGAGAGGTGTGGGCCTCATTAGATCCTAATGAAAAATTTCAAAACATGCTGATAGAGCGGTATAAAACCGATTTTCAAATGAAAACCACAAATTATGAACACGTTCCATACAAAAGAAATGGACTTTCGAAGGGCTTGACTCAAAAACACATGCCCGCACTAAGCTCCATACGAGCGGTGCAAGTTCTATTAGAACCTAATGGAAAACGACACAAATTCCCACGTACCTCCATACGAGAGAGGTGTGGGCCTCATTAGATCCTAATGAAAAATTTCAAAACATGCTGATAGAGCGGTATAAAACCGATTTTCAAATGAAAACCACAAATTATGAACACGTTCCATACAAAAGAAATGGACTTTCGAAGGGCTTGACTCAAAAACACATGCCCGCACTAAGCTCCATACGAGCGGTGCAAGTTCTATTAGAACCTAATGGAAAACGACACAAATTCCCACGTACCTCCATACGAGAGAGGTGTGGGCCTCATTAGATCCTAATGAAAAATTTCAAAACATGCTGATAGAGCGGTATAAAACCGATTTTCAAATGAAAACCACAAATTATGAACACGTTCCATACAAAAGAAATGGACTTTCGAAGGGCTTGACTCAAAAACACATGCCCGCACTAAGCTCCATACGAGCGGTGCAAGTTCTATTAGAACCTAATGGAAAACGACACAAATTCCCACGTACCTCCATACGAGAGAGGTGTGGGCCTCATTAGATCCTAATGAAAAATTTCAAAACATGCTGATAGAGCGGTATAAAACCGATTTTCAAATGAAAACCACAAATTATGAACACGTTCCATACAAAAGAAATGGACTTTCGAAGGGCTTGACTCAAAAACACATGCCCGCACTAAGCTCCATACGAGCGGTGCAAGTTCTATTAGAACCTAATGGAAAACGACACAAATTCCCACGTACCTCCATACGAGAGAGGTGTGGGCCTCATTAGATCCTAATGAAAAATTTCAAAACATGCTGATAGAGCGGTATAAAACCGATTTTCAAATGAAAACCACAAATTATGAACACGTTCCATACAAAAGAAATGGACTTTCGAAGGGCTTGACTCAAAAACACATGCCCGCACTAAGCTCCATACGAGCGGTGCAAGTTCTATTAGAACCTAATGGAAAACGACACAAATTCCCACGTACCTCCATACGAGAGAGGTGTGGGCCTCATTAGATCCTAATGAAAAATTTCAAAACATGCTGATAGAGCGGTATAAAACCGATTTTCAAATGAAAACCACAAATTATGAACACGTTCCATACAAAAGAAATGGACTTTCGAAGGGCTTGACTCAAAAACACATGCCCGCACTAAGCTCCATACGAGCGGTGCAAGTTCTATTAGAACCTAATGGAAAACGACACAAATTCCCACGTACCTCCATACGAGAGAGGTGTGGGCCTCATTAGATCCTAATGAAAAATTTCAAAACATGCTGATAGAGCGGTATAAAACCGATTTTCAAATGAAAACCACAAATTATGAACACGTTCCATACAAAAGAAATGGACTTTCGAAGGGCTTGACTCAAAAACACATGCCCGCACTAAGCTCCATACGAGCGGTGCAAGTTCTATTAGAACCTAATGGAAAACGACACAAATTCCCACGTACCTCCATACGAGAGAGGTGTGGGCCTCATTAGATCCTAATGAAAAATTTCAAAACATGCTGATAGAGCGGTATAAAACCGATTTTCAAATGAAAACCACAAATTATGAACACGTTCCATACAAAAGAAATGGACTTTCGAAGGGCTTGACTCAAAAACACATGCCCGCACTAAGCTCCATACGAGCGGTGCAAGTTCTATTAGAACCTAATGGAAAACGACACAAATTCCCACGTACCTCCATACGAGAGAGGTGTGGGCCTCATTAGATCCTAATGAAAAATTTCAAAACATGCTGATAGAGCGGTATAAAACCGATTTTCAAATGAAAACCACAAATTATGAACACGTTCCATACAAAAGAAATGGACTTTCGAAGGGCTTGACTCAAAAACACATGCCCGCACTAAGCTCCATACGAGCGGTGCAAGTTCTATTAGAACCTAATGGAAAACGACACAAATTCCCACGTACCTCCATACGAGAGAGGTGTGGGCCTCATTAGATCCTAATGAAAAATTTCAAAACATGCTGATAGAGCGGTATAAAACCGATTTTCAAATGAAAACCACAAATTATGAACACGTTCCATACAAAAGAAATGGACTTTCGAAGGGCTTGACTCAAAAACACATGCCCGCACTAAGCTCCATACGAGCGGTGCAAGTTCTATTAGAACCTAATGGAAAACGACACAAATTCCCACGTACCTCCATACGAGAGAGGTGTGGGCCTCATTAGATCCTAATGAAAAATTTCAAAACATGCTGATAGAGCGGTATAAAACCGATTTTCAAATGAAAACCACAAATTATGAACACGTTCCATACAAAAGAAATGGACTTTCGAAGGGCTTGACTCAAAAACACATGCCCGCACTAAGCTCCATACGAGCGGTGCAAGTTCTATTAGAACCTAATGGAAAACGACACAAATTCCCACGTACCTCCATACGAGAGAGGTGTGGGCCTCATTAGATCCTAATGAAAAATTTCAAAACATGCTGATAGAGCGGTATAAAACCGATTTTCAAATGAAAACCACAAATTATGAACACGTTCCATACAAAAGAAATGGACTTTCGAAGGGCTTGACTCAAAAACACATGCCCGCACTAAGCTCCATACGAGCGGTGCAAGTTCTATTAGAACCTAATGGAAAACGACACAAATTCCCACGTACCTCCATACGAGAGAGGTGTGGGCCTCATTAGATCCTAATGAAAAATTTCAAAACATGCTGATAGAGCGGTATAAAACCGATTTTCAAATGAAAACCACAAATTATGAACACGTTCCATACAAAAGAAATGGACTTTCGAAGGGCTTGACTCAAAAACACATGCCCGCACTAAGCTCCATACGAGCGGTGCAAGTTCTATTAGAACCTAATGGAAAACGACACAAATTCCCACGTACCTCCATACGAGAGAGGTGTGGGCCTCATTAGATCCTAATGAAAAATTTCAAAACATGCTGATAGAGCGGTATAAAACCGATTTTCAAATGAAAACCACAAATTATGAACACGTTCCATACAAAAGAAATGGACTTTCGAAGGGCTTGACTCAAAAACACATGCCCGCACTAAGCTCCATACGAGCGGTGCAAGTTCTATTAGAACCTAATGGAAAACGACACAAATTCCCACGTACCTCCATACGAGAGAGGTGTGGGCCTCATTAGATCCTAATGAAAAATTTCAAAACATGCTGATAGAGCGGTATAAAACCGATTTTCAAATGAAAACCACAAATTATGAACACGTTCCATACAAAAGAAATGGACTTTCGAAGGGCTTGACTCAAAAACACATGCCCGCACTAAGCTCCATACGAGCGGTGCAAGTTCTATTAGAACCTAATGGAAAACGACACAAATTCCCACGTACCTCCATACGAGAGAGGTGTGGGCCTCATTAGATCCTAATGAAAAATTTCAAAACATGCTGATAGAGCGGTATAAAACCGATTTTCAAATGAAAACCACAAATTATGAACACGTTCCATACAAAAGAAATGGACTTTCGAAGGGCTTGACTCAAAAACACATGCCCGCACTAAGCTCCATACGAGCGGTGCAAGTTCTATTAGAACCTAATGGAAAACGACACAAATTCCCACGTACCTCCATACGAGAGAGGTGTGGGCCTCATTAGATCCTAATGAAAAATTTCAAAACATGCTGATAGAGCGGTATAAAACCGATTTTCAAATGAAAACCACAAATTATGAACACGTTCCATACAAAGAAATGGACTTTCGAAGGGCTTGACTCAAAAACACATGCCCGCACTAAGCTCCATACGAGCGGTGCAAGTTCTATTAGAACCTAATGGAAAACGACACAAATTCCCACGTACCTCCATACGAGAGAGGTGTGGGCCTCATTAGATCCTAATGAAAAATTTCAAAACATGCTGATAGAGCGGTATAAAACCGATTTTCAAATGAAAACCACAAATTATGAACACGTTCCATACAAAAGAAATGGACTTTCGAAGGGCTTGACTCAAAAACACATGCCCGCACTAAGCTCCATACGAGCGGTGCAAGTTCTATTAGAACCTAATGGAAAACGACACAAATTCCCACGTACCTCCATACGAGAGAGGTGTGGGCCTCATTAGATCCTAATGAAAAATTTCAAAACATGCTGATAGAGCGGTATAAAACCGATTTTCAAATGAAAACCACAAATTATGAACACGTTCCATACAAAAGAAATGGACTTTCGAAGGGCTTGACTCAAAAACACATGCCCGCACTAAGCTCCATACATCCGATTTTCACTAGATCCTAATGGAAAATACACGGCGCTACTAAGCTCCATACATCCGATTTTCATTAGATCCTAATGGAAAATACACGGCGCTACTATGCTCCATACATCCGATTTTCATTAGATCCTAATGGAAAATACACGGCGCTACTAAGCTCCATACATCCGATTTTCATTAGATCCTAATGGAAAATACACGGCGCTACTAAGCTCCATACATCCGATTTTCATTAGATCCTAATGCAAAATACACGGCGCTACTAAGCTCATACACTTTGATTTTCATTAGATCCTAATGGAAAAAACACGGCGCTACTATGCTCCATACATCCGATTTTCATTAGATCCTAATGGAAAATACACGGCGCTACTATGCTCCATACATCTGATTTTCATTAGATCCTAATGGAAAATACACGGCGCTACTATGCTCCATACATCCGATTTTCATTAGATCCTAATGGAAAATACACGCCGCTACTAAGCTCATACACTTTGATTTTCATTAGATCCTAATGGAAAATACACGGCGCTACTATGCTCCATACATCCGATTTTCATTAGATCCTAATGGAAAATACACGGCGCTACTATGCTCCATACATCCGATTTTCATTAGATCCTAATGGAAAATACACGGCGCTACTATGCTCCATACATCCGATTTTCATTAGATCCTAATGGAAAATACACGGTGCTACTAAGCTCCATACATCCGATTTTCATTAGATCCTAATGGAAAATACACGGCGCTACTATGCTCCATACATCCGATTTTCATTAGATCCTAATGGAAAATACACGGCGCTACTAAGCTCCATACATCCGATTTTCATTAGATCCTAATGGAAAATACACGGCGCTACTAAGCTCCATACATCCGATTTTCATTAGATCCTAATGCAAAATACACGGCGCTACTAAGCTCATACACTTTGATTTTCATTAGATCCTAATGGAAAAAACACGGCGCTACTATGCTCCATACATCCGATTTTCATTAGATCCTAATGGAAAATACACGGCGCTACTATGCTCCATACATCTGATTTTCATTAGATCCTAATGGAAAATACACGGCGCTACTATGCTCCATACATCCGATTTTCATTAGATCCTAATGGAAAATACACGCCGCTACTAAGCTCATACACTTTGATTTTCATTAGATCCTAATGGAAAATACACGGCGCTACTATGCTCCATACATCCGATTTTCATTAGATCCTAATGGAAAATACACGGCGCTACTATGCTCCATACATCCGATTTTCATTAGATCCTAATGGAAAATACACGGCGCTACTATGCTCCATACATCCGATTTTCATTAGATCCTAATGGAAAATACACGGCGCTACTAAGCTCCATACATCCGATTTTCATTAGATCCTAATGGAAAATACACGGCGCTACTATGCTCCATACATCTGATTTTCATTAGATCCTAATGGAAAATACACGGCGCTACTATGCTCCATACATCCGATTTTCATTAGATCCTAATGGAAAATACACGGCGCTACTAAGCTCCATACATCCGATTTTCATTAGATCCTAATGCAAAATACACGGCGCTACTAAGCTCCATACATCCGATTTTCATTAGATCCTAATGCAAAATACACGGCGCTACTAAGCTCATACACTTTGATTTTCATTAGATCCTAATGGAAAAAACACGGCGCTACTATGCTCCATACATCCGATTTTCATTAGATCCTAATGGAAAATACACGGCGCTACTATGCTCCATACATCCGATTTTCATTAGATCCTAATGAAAATACACGGCGCTACTAAGCTCCATACATCCGATTTTCATTAGATCCTAATGGAAAATACACGGCGCTACTAAGCTCCATACATCCGATTTTCATTAGATCCTAATGCAAAATACACGGCGCTACTAAGCTCATACACTTTGATTTTCATTAGATCCTAATGGAAAAAACACGGCGCTACTATGCTCCATACATCCGATTTTCATTAGATCCTAATGGAAAATACACGGCGCTACTATGCTCCATACATCCGATTTTCATTAGATCCTAATGGAAAATACACGGCGCTACTATGCTCCATACATCCGATTTTCATTAGATCCTAATGGAAAATACACGGCGCTACTAAGCTCCATACATCCGATTTTCATTAGATCCTAATGGAAAATACACGGCGCTACTATGCTCCATACATCCGATTTTCATTAGATCCTAATGGAAAATACACGGCGCTACTAAGCTCCATACATCGATTTTCATTAGATCCTAATGGAAAATACACGCCGCTACTAAGCTCATACACTTTGATTTTCATTAGATCCTAATGGAAAATACACGGCGCTACTATGCTCCATACATCCGATTTTCATTAGATCCTAATGGAAAATACACGGCGCTACTAAGCTCCATACATCCGATTTTCATTAGATCCTAATGGAAAATACACGGCGCTACTATGCTCCATACATCCGATTTTCATTAGATCCTAATGGAAAATACACGGCGCTACTATGCTCCATACATCCGATTTTCATTAGATCCTAATGGAAAATACACGGCGCTACTATGCTCCATACATCCGATTTTCATTAGATCCTAATGGAAAATACACGGCGCTACTATGCTCCATACATCCGATTTTCATTAGATCCTAATGGAAAATACACGGCGCTACTAAGCTCCATACATCCGATTTTCATTAGATCCTAATGCAAAATACACGGCGCTACTAAGCTCATACACTTTGATTTTCATTAGATCCTAATGGAAAATACACAGCGCTTCTATGCTCCATACATCCGATTTTCATTAGATCCTAATGGAAAATACACGGCGCTACTAAGACCATACACTTTGATTTTCATTAGATCCTAATGGAAAATACACGGCGCTACTATGCTCCATACATCCGATTTCATTAGATCCTAATACAAAATACACGGCGCTACTAAGCTCATACACTTTGATTTTCATTGGATCTACTAAGCTCCATACAAAACATGCGACCTGAGTTTATCAATAATTAATGAAAAGCTTAGTAGATAATTTACTCAGTCAGGGTTTTTGGTACGAAAGTACTATAAGGGATAGTGGTTGCTTTGAAGAGGCACAAACCGAATTTCATTAACATCTAATGATTATTAACAAAAATGAATGGGTTCATATGGAGAGGTGTGAAATGAAAGATTTTGTTGATGTTTTCGGTGCATTGGCAGGTCGAAAGTGGCATTTAATATTAGATGTTGATAAGAGTTGAAGGAAATGATGGGTCACAGTATGCGATGCATGTGTGAAGTGATGGAAGTATATGAAAAATGTAAATTTTCATGGAGAAAGGAGAGTCCGTATGAAATTACAATAAGAAGTGATAGATAGTGTAGCATATGGCTCTCCGATATGAAGACAAAATAGTAAATGCTTTTATTATGTTATTAATAAAAGTCATTTGGTCACTATATGTGACGAGTGAGGCTTGACGAAATCTATATAATGTGTGTAAATTCACATACTACCAGGTGAGATCACGACTCTAGCAACCAAACAGGCCATCTACGGACAAAAGATCCAAAAGTAGGTGGTAGTTAGTGGCATGTGTCTGATGTGATCAAATTTCATTGTCTTTTGACACTTTTATGCGATATCTTGAGGAAAATTTGGCAATATGTTAACTATATATTATAGTTAATATGAATATACAATTATTACACCGAGAGTGTATAATGATAAAAGCCGAAAAACAGAAGAAGACTAATATAATGATCAAACACATCAAACAAAGATCATTTTATATGATGTACACTTGATGTACATATAAGAAATATGCAAACATGCTTGTAAATACACGACACTATGATGAATGTCTAATACAAAATGAGAATATGGGGGTTCTCAAAATGATCGATCATACACTCAAATAAACAAAGATCATCAATTTATATGATGTACACTTGATGTACACATAAGTCTAATACAAAATGAGAATATGAGGGGTTCTCAAAATGATCGATTATACACTCAAATATACAAAGATCATCAATTTATATGATGTACACTTGATGTACACATAAGTCTAATACAAAATGAGAATATGGGGGTTCTCAAAATGATCGATCATACACTCAAATAGACAAAGATCATCAATTTATATGATGTACACTTGATGTACACATGAGAAACATGCTTGCTTGGTACAAAATGAGAATTT
The DNA here is from genome assembly GCA_963942545.1 of Oxycera nigricornis. NCBI lineage: Eukaryota > Metazoa > Arthropoda > Insecta > Diptera > Stratiomyidae > Oxycera > Oxycera nigricornis. Next base: position 2,920 of record CAWWDL010000170.1, on the reverse strand, counting down.
TATGCTTGTAATTCTCAGTACAAAAGATAAACGATAATAATTCGAATAGAAATTCAATTATTAAAAATGAAATATTTCGCATGGAAATATTTATAAACATTATTCTGGTTGATCCTGCCAGTAGTTATATGCTTGTCTCAAAGATTAAGCCATGCATGTCTAAGTACACACGAATTAATAGTGAAACCGCAAAAGGCTCATTATATCAGTTATGGTTCCTTAGATCATTAACAGTTACTTGGATAACTGTGGTAATTCTAGAGCTAATACATGCAATATAAACACGAACCTTATGGAACGTGTGCTTTTATTAGACTAAAACCAAGCGATCTTTCAGATCGTACAATTGGTTGAACTCTGGATAATTTGCAGATCGTATGGTCTCGTACCGACGACAGATCTTTCAAATGTCTGCCCTATCAACTATTGATGGTAGTATCTTGGACTACCATGGTTGCAACGGGTAACGGGGAATCAGGGTTCGATTCCGGAGAGGGAGCCTGAGAAACGGCTACCACATCTAAGGAAGGCAGCAGGCGCGTAAATTACCCAATCCCAGCACGGGGAGGTAGTGACGAAAAATAACAATACAGGACTCATATCCGAGGCCCTGTAATTGGAATGAGTTAACTTTAAATCCTTTAACAAGGACCCATTGGAGGGAAAGTCTGGTGCCAGCAGCCGCGGTAATTCCAGCTCCAATAGCGTATATTAAAGTTGTTGCGGTTAAAACGTTCGTAGTTGAACCTGTGCTTCATACGGGTAGTACACCATCATTTGGTACGTACATTACCATTGTATGCAAGCGTATTATCGGTGGAATTATTAATAAATGATGTTTCTGCGGAACTTCATTAATGGTAGTGCCTATTTAAACCTGCTTCAGTGCTCTTAACCGAGTGTTGTTGTGGGCCGGTACAATTACTTTGAACAAATTAGAGTGCTTAAAGCAGGCTTCAAATGCCTGAATATTTTGTGCATGGAATAGTGGAAGAAGACCTCTGATTTATTTCATTGGTTTTTAAATCAAGAGGAAATGATTAATAGAAGCAGTTGGGGGCATTAGTATTACGACGCGAGAGGTGAAATTCTTGGACCGTCGTAAGACTAACTTAAGCGAAAGCATTTGCCAAAGATGTTTTCATTAATCAAGAACGAAAGTTAGAGGTTCGAAGGCGATCAGATACCGCCCTAGTTCTAACCATAAACGATGCCAGCTAGCAATTGGGTGTAGCTACTACTATGGCTCTCTCAGTCGCTTCCCGGGAAACCAAAGCTTTTGGGCTCCGGGGGAAGTATGGTTGCAAAGCTGAAACTTAAAGGAATTGACGGAAGGGCACCACCAGGAGTGGAGCCTGCGGCTTAATTTGACTCAACACGGGAAAACTTACCAGGTCCGAACATAAATGAGTAAGACAGATTGATAGCTCTTTCTCGAATCTATGGGTGGTGGTGCATGGCCGTTCTTAGTTCGTGGAGTGATTTGTCTGGTTAATTCCGCTAACGAACGAGACTCAAATATATTAAATAGATGCTTACAGGATTATGGTGTTTGAAACTTTATACAGCCGTCATTTATTAGGTTACAGCAATGTGCCTATTATTTTGATTAGTTTGTATAAGTTGAGCCGTACCTGTTTGTTTGTCCATCAATACGGACACTAGCTTCTTAAATGGACAAATTGCGTCTAGCAATAACGAGATTGAGCAATAACAGGTCTGTGATGCCCTTAGATGTCCTGGGCTGCACGCGCGCTACAATGAAAGTATCAACGTGTATTTCCTAGACCGAGAGGTCCGGGTAAACCGCTGAATCACTTTCATGCTTGGGATTGTGAACTGAAACTGTTCACATGAACCTGGAATTCCCAGTAAGTGCGAGTCATTAACTCGCATTGATTACGTCCCTGCCCTTTGTACACACCGCCCGTCGCTACTACCGATTGAATTATTTAGTGAGGTCTCCGGACGTGATCACTGTGACGCCTCGTGTGTTACGGTTGTTTTGCAAAAGTTGACCGAACTTGAGTATTTAGAGGAAGTAAAAGTCGTAACAAGGTTTCCGTAGGTGAACCTGCGGAAGGATCATTAATGATACCTTCATCAAAAACACACATGAATCCATTATCATATCAATAAAGCGTTAATTGAGAAATTGAATGAAATGGAAAGAAATATATTTGCAAATAATTGCAGATAAAGAGAAAAAATATGATGGGCAGGCATCATTATTTTTTAAAATTCCGGAGGATATGAAGACACGATGTAGGAAAGCACATCGATTGTCAAAAGAGAAATGCTACATTGTAGCATAATAAATATATGCTTGTCACATTTGTGAGTCGTAGAAATACTTCTCACATAAATAAACGTATTCAAAAGAATACATCAGGGATAACTGAAGACACCGGGGTAATAACATTCGTTGTTATAGTAAATCCTCCAATCTGTCCTTCCGGGACAAAATTTGTGAGTCGTATATTATTCTCACAGAAATTGCGAATAAACAGAAAAATATGATGAACAGCTCATCATTATTTTTTCAAAGACGTAACACGGTGCCTGAAACCACATCGTTTATCAGAAGAAATGTGCTACATTGTAGCATAATAATGTGAGTCGTAGAAGTTTTATTGCGACAAGTACTTCTCACAAAACACGAGGTTTACACCTCTAAGCGTAATAAGTAGAACCTAGAACTAAAACATAATATTGAAATATATCAGTTACACTTGTATATATAGAAGTATAAAACTCGTTTATTAATTTAAACAAGAAATAAATAAATAAAGAAATATATATATATAAGTTAGCTATTCAAACCTAGTTTGGGTACAAGACATTCGTAACAGATATATATAAAATATTTTGAAAATGTAAAATGTGACGTGAGTAACGAAAACTTTTTACACAAAAGCGA
>CAWWDL010000168.1:0-51972 GCA_963942545.1 Oxycera nigricornis | reverse complement strand
CTGGCTTTCAGAATCTTTTGTTTTTTTTTTCGCGGAAAAAACTGGATATTATCTGCCGGTAGGTCATTGCGAACATTTTGCGCCATTTTTTCCGGTCATTTGCTTGCCGAGGGATACTTACGTATTTTGGCTGGCTTTCAGAATCTTTTGTTTTTTTCGCGGAAAAGCTGGATATTATCTGCCTGTAGGGCATTGCGAACATTTTGCGCCATTTTTTCCGGTCATTTGCTTGCCGAAGGATACTTACGTATTTACGCTGGCTTTCAGAATCTTTTGTTTTTTTTCGCGGAAAAAAACTGGATATTATCTGCCTGTAGGGCATTGCGAACATTTTGCGCCATTTTTTCCGGTCATTTGCTTGCCGAGAGATACTTACGTATTTTGGCTGGCTTTCAGAATCTTTTGTTTTTTTTCGCGGAAAAAACTGGATATTATCTGCCTGTAGGGCATTGCGAACATCTTGCGCCATTTTTCCGGTCATTTGCTTGCCGAGGGATACTTACGTATTTTGGCTGGCTTTCAGAATCTTTTGTTTTTTTCGCGGAAAAAACTGGATATTATCTGCCTGTAGGGCATTGCGAACATTTTGCGCCATTTTTCCGGTCATTTGCTTGCCGAGGGATACTTACGTATTTTGGCTGGCTTTCAGAATCTTTGGTTATTTTCGCGGAAAAAACTGGATATTATCTGCCGGTAGGTCATTGCGAACATTTTTGCGCCATTTTTCCGGTCATTTGCTTGCCGAGGGATACTTACGGAATTTGGCTGGCTTTCAGAATCTTTTGTTTTTTTCGCGGAAAAAACTGGATATTATCTGCCTGTAGGTCATTGCGAACATTTTGCGCCATTTTTCCGGTCATTTGCTTGCCGAGGGATACTTACGTATTTTGGCTGGCTTTCAGAATCTTTTGTTTTTTTTTTGCGGAAAAAACTGGATATTATCTGCCTGTAGGGCATTGCGAACATTTTGCGCCATTTTTCCGGTCATTTGCTTGCCGAGGGATACTTACGGAATTTAGCTGGCTTTCCGAATCTTTTGTTTTTTTTTTCGCGGAAAAAACTGGACATTATCTGCCGGTAGGTCATTGCGTACATTTTGCGCCATTTTTCCGGTCATTTGCTTGCCGAGGGATACTTACGTATTTTGGCTGGCTTTCAGAATCTTTTGTTTTTTTTCGCGGAAAAAACTGGATATTATCTGCCGGTAGGTCATTGCGAACATGTTGCGCCATTTTTCCGGTCATTTGCTTGCCGAGGGATACTTACGTATTTTGGCTGGCTTTCAGAATCTTTTGTTTTTTTCGCGGAAAAGCTGGATATTATCTGCCTGTAGGGCATTGCGAACATTTTGCGCCATTTTTCCGGTCATTTGCTTGCCGAGGGATATTTACGTATTTTGGCTGGCTTTCAGAATCTTTTGTTTTTTTCGCGGAAAAAACTGGATATTATCTGCCTGTAGGGCATTGCGAACATTTTGCGCCATTTTTCCGGTCATTTGCTTGCCGAGGGATATTTACGTATTTTGGCTGGCTTTCAGAATCTTTTGTTTTTTTCGCGGAAAAAACTGGATATTATCTGCCTGTAGGGCATTGCGAACATTTTGCGCCATTTTTCCGGTCATTTGCTTGCCGAGGGATACTTACGTATTTTGGCTGGCTTTCAGAATCTTTTGTTTTTTTCGCGGAAAAAACTGGAAATTATCTGCCTGTAGGTCATTGCGAACATTTTGCGCCATTTTTCCGGTCATTTGCTTGCCGAGGGATACTTACGTATTTTGGCTGGCTTTCAGAATCTTTTGTTTTTTTTCGCGGAAAAAACTGGATATTATCTGCCTGTAGGGCATTGCGAACATTTTGCGCCATTTTTCCGGTCATTTGCTTGCCGAGGGATACTTACGGAATTTGGCTGGCTTTCAGAATCTTTTGTTTTTTTCGCGGAAAAAAACTGGATATTATCTGCCTGTAGGTCATTGCGAACATTTTGCGCCATTTTTCCGGTCATTTGCTTGCCGAGGGATACTTACGTATTTTGGCTGGCTTTCAGAATCTTTTGTTTTTTTTCGCGGAAAAAACTGGATATTATCTGCCGGTAGGTCATTGCGAACATTTTGCGCCATTTTTCCGGTCATTTGCTTGCCGAGGGATACTTACGTATTTTGGCTGGCTTTCAGAATCTTTTTTTTTTCGCGGAAAAAACTGGATATTATCTGCCGGTAGGTCATTGCGAACATTTTGCGCCATTTTTCCGGTCATTTGCTTGCCGAGGGATACTTACGTATTTTGGTTGGCTTTCAGAATCTTTTTTTTTTTTCGCGGAAAAAACTATATATTATCTGCCTGTAGGGCATTGCGAACATTTTGCGCCATTTTTCCGGTCATTTGCTTGCCGAGGGATACTTACGTATTTTGGCTGGCTTTCAGAATCTTTTGTTTTTTTCGCGGAAAAAACTGGATATTATCTGCCTGTAGGGCATTGCGAACATTTTGCGCCATTTTTCCGGTCATTTGCTTGCCGAGGGATACTTACGTATTTTGGCTGGCTTTCAGAATCTTTTGTTTTTTTCGCGGAAAAAACTGGATATTATCTGCCTGTAGGGCATTGCAAACATTTTGCGCCATTTTTCCGGTCATTTGCTTGCCGAGGGATATTTACGTATTTTGGCTGGCTTTCAGAATCTTTTGTTTTTTTCGCGGAAAAAACTGGATATTATCTGCCGGTAGGTCATTGCGAACATTTTGCGCCATTTTTCCGGTCATTTGCTTGCCGAGGGATACTTACGTATTTTGGTTGGCTTTCAGAATCCTTTTTTTTTTCGCGGAAAAAACTAGATATTATCTGCCTGTAGGGCATTGCGAACATTTTGCGCCATTTTTCCGGTCATTTGCTTGCCGAGGGATACTTACGTATTTTGGCTGGCTTTCAGAATCTTTTGTTTTTTTCGCGGAAAAAACTGGATATTATCTGCCTGTAGGGCATTGCTAACATTTTGGCCATTTTTCCGGTAATTTGCTTGCCAAGGGATACTTACGTATTTTGGCTGGCTTTCAGAATCTTTTGTTTTTTTCGCGGAAAAAACTGGATATTATCTGCCTGTAGGGCATTGCGAACATTTTGCGCTATTTTTCCGGTCATTTGCTTGCCGAGGGATACTTACGTATTTTGGCTGGCTTTCAGAATCTTTTGTTTTTTTCGCGGAAAAAACTGGATATTATCTGCCTGTAGGGCATTGCGAACATTTTGCGCCATTTTTCCGGTCATTTGCTTGCCGAGGGATGCTTACGGAATTTGGCTGGCTTTCAGAATCTTTTGTTTTTTTCGCGGAAAAAACTGGATATTATCTGCCTGTAGGGCATTGCGAACATTTTGCGCCATTTTTCCGGTCATTTGCTTGCCGAGGGATACTTACGTATTTTGGCTGGCTTTCAGAATCTTTTGTTTTTTTCGCGGAAAAAACTGGATATTATCTGCCTGTAGGTCATTGCGAACATTTTGCGCCATTTTTCCGGTCATTTGCTTGCCGAGGGATACTTACGTATTTTGGCTGGCTTTCAGAATCTTTTGTTTTTTTCGCGGAAAAAACTGGATATTATCTGCCTGTAGGGCATTGCGAACATTTTGCGCTATTTTTCCGGTCATTTGCTTGCCGAGGGATACTTACGTATTTTGGCTGGCTTTCAGAATCTTTTGTTTTTTTCGCGGAAAAAACTGGATATTATCTGCCTGTAGGGCATTGCGAACATTTTGCGCCATTTTTCCGGTCATTTGCTTGCCGAGGGATACTTACGGAATTTGGCTGGCTTTCAGAATCTTTTGTTTTTTTCGCGGAAAAAACTGGATATTATATGCCTCTAGGGCATTGCGAACATTTTGCGCCATTTTTCCGGTCATTTGCTTGCCGAGGGATACTTACGTATTTTGGCTGGCTTTCAGAATCTTTTGTTTTTTTCGCGGAAAAAACTGGATATTATCTGCCTGTAGGGCATTGCGAACATTTTGCGCCATTTTTTCGGTCATTTGCTTGCCGAGGGATACGTACGTATTTTGGCTGGCTTTCAGAATCTTTTGTTTTTTTCGCGGAAAAAACTGGATATTATCTGCCTGTAGGGCATTGCGAACATTTTGCGCCATTTTTCCGGTCATTTGATTGCCGAGGGATACTTACGTATTTTGGCTGGCTTTCAGAATCTTTTTTTTTTCGCGGAAAAAACTGGATATTATCTGTCTGTAGGGCATTGCGAACATTTTGCGCCATTTTTCCGGTCATTTGCTTGCCGAAGGATACTTACGTATTTACGCTGGCTTTCAGAATCTTTTGTTTTTTTCGCGGAAAAAACTGGATATTATCTGCCTGTAGGGCATTGCGAACATTTTGCGCCATTTTTCCGGTCATTTGCTTGCCGAGAGATACTTACGTATTTTGGCTGGCTTTCAGAATCTTTTGTTTTTTTCGCGGAAAAAACTGGATATTATCTGCCTGTAGGGCATTGCGAACATCTTGCGCCATTTTTCCGGTCATTTGCTTGCCGAGGGATACTTACGTATTTTGGCTGGCTTTCAGAATCTTTTGTTTTTTTCGCGGAAAAAACTGGATATTATCTGCCTGTAGGGCATTGCGAACATTTTGCGCCATTTTTCCGGTCATTTGCTTGCCGAGGGATACTTACGTATTTTGGCTGGCTTTCAGAATCTTTGGTTATTTTCGCGGAAAAAACTGGATATTATCTGCCGGTAGGTCATTGCGAACATTTTGCGCCATTTTTCCGGTCATTTGCTTGCCGAGGGATACTTACGGAATTTGGCTGGCTTTCAGAATCTTTTGTTTTTTTCGCGGAAAAAACTGGATATTATCTGCCTGTAGGTCATTGCGAACATTTTGCGCCATTTTTCCGGTCATTTGCTTGCCGAGGGATACTTACGTATTTTGGCTGGCTTTCAGAATCTTTTGTTTTTTTTTGCGGAAAAAACTGGATATTATCTGCCTGTAGGGCATTGCGAACATTTTGCGCCATTTTTCCGGTCATTTGCTTGCCGAGGGATACTTACGGAATTTAGCTGGCTTTCCGAATCTTTTGTTTTTTTTTCGCGGAAAAAACTGGACATTATCTGCCGGTAGGTCATTGCGTACATTTTGCGCCATTTTTCCGGTCATTTGCTTGCCGAGGGATACTTACGTATTTTGGCTGGCTTTCAGAATCTTTTGTTTTTTTCGCGGAAAAAACTGGATATTATCTGCCGGTAGGTCATTGCGAACATGTTGCGCCATTTTTCCGGTCATTTGCTTGCCGAGGGATACTTACGTATTTTGGCTGGCTTTCAGAATCTTTTGTTTTTTTCGCGGAAAAGCTGGATATTATCTGCCTGTAGGGCATTGCGAACATTTTGCGCCATTTTTCCGGTCATTTGCTTGCCGAGGGATATTTACGTATTTTGGCTGGCTTTCAGAATCTTTTGTTTTTTTCGCGGAAAAAACTGGATATTATCTGCCTGTAGGGCATTGCGAACATTTTGCGCCATTTTTCCGGTCATTTGCTTGCCGAGGGATATTTACGTATTTTGGCTGGCTTTCAGAATCTTTTGTTTTTTTCGCGGAAAAAACTGGATATTATCTGCCTGTAGGGCATTGCGAACATTTTGCGCCATTTTTCCGGTCATTTGCTTGCCGAGGGATACTTACGTATTTTGGCTGGCTTTCAGAATCTTTTGTTTTTTTCGCGGAAAAAACTGGAAATTATCTGCCTGTAGGTCATTGCGAACATTTTGCGCCATTTTTCCGGTCATTTGCTTGCCGAGGGATACTTACGTATTTTGGCTGGCTTTCAGAATCTTTTGTTTTTTTTCGCGGAAAAAACTGGATATTATCTGCCTGTAGGGCATTGCGAACATTTTGCGCCATTTTTCCGGTCATTTGCTTGCCGAGGGATACTTACGGAATTTGGCTGGCTTTCAGAATCTTTTGTTTTTTTCGCGGAAAAAACTGGATATTATCTGCCTGTAGGTCATTGCGAACATTTTGCGCCATTTTTCCGGTCATTTGCTTGCCGAGGGATACTTACGTATTTTGGCTGGCTTTCAGAATCTTTTGTTTTTTTCGCGGAAAAAACTGGATATTATCTGCCGGTAGGTCATTGCGAACATTTTGCGCCATTTTTCCGGTCATTTGCTTGCCGAGGGATACTTACGTATTTTGGCTGGCTTTCAGAATCTTTTTTTTTCGCGGAAAAAACTGGATATTATCTGCCGGTAGGTCATTGCGAACATTTTGCGCCATTTTTCCGGTCATTTGCTTGCCGAGGGATACTTACGTATTTTGGTTGGCTTTCAGAATCTTTTTTTTTTCGCGGAAAAAACTATATATTATCTGCCTGTAGGGCATTGCGAACATTTTGCGCCATTTTTCCGGTCATTTGCTTGCCGAGGGATACTTACGTATTTTGGCTGGCTTTCAGAATCTTTTGTTTTTTTCGCGGAAAAAACTGGATATTATCTGCCTGTAGGGCATTGCGAACATTTTGCGCCATTTTTCCGGTCATTTGCTTGCCGAGGGATACTTACGTATTTTGGCTGGCTTTCAGAATCTTTTGTTTTTTTCGCGGAAAAAACTGGATATTATCTGCCTGTAGGGCATTGCAAACATTTTGCGCCATTTTTCCAGTCATTTGCTTGCCGAGGGATATTTACGTATTTTGGCTGGCTTTCAGAATCTTTTGTTTTTTTCGCGGAAAAAACTGGATATTATCTGCCGGTAGGTCATTGCGAACATTTTGCGCCATTTTTCCGGTCATTTGCTTGCCGAGGGATACTTACGTATTTTGGTTGGCTTTCAGAATCCTTTTTTTTTTCGCGGAAAAAACTAGATATTATCTGCCTGTAGGGCATTGCGAACATTTTGCGCCATTTTTCCGGTCATTTGCTTGCCGAGGGATACTTACGTATTTTGGCTGGCTTTCAGAATCTTTTGTTTTTTTCGCGGAAAAAACTGGATATTATCTGCCTGTAGGGCATTGCGAACATTTTGCGCCATTTTTCCGGTCATTTGCTTGCCGAGGGATACTTACGTATTTTGGCTGGCTTTCAGAATCTTTTGTTTTTTTCGCGGAAAAAACTGGATATTATCTGCCTGTAGGGCATTGCGAACATTTTGCGCCATTTTTTCGGTCATTTGCTTGCCGAGGGATACTTACGTATTTTGGCTGGCTTTCAGAATCTTTTGTTTTTTTCGCGGAAAAAACTGGATATTATCTGCCTGTAGGGCATTGCGAACATTTTGCGCCATTTTTCCGGTCATTTGCTTGCCGAGGGATACTTACGTATTTTGGCTGGCTTTCAGAATCTTTTTTTTTTTTCGCGGAAAAAACTGGATATTATCTGCCTGTAGGTCATTGCGAACATTTTGCGCCATTTTTCCGGTCATTTGCTTGCCGAGGGATACTTACGTATTTTGGCTGGCTTTCAGAATCTTTTGTTTTTTTCGCGGAAAAAACTGGATTTTATCTGCCTGTAGGGCATTGCGAACATTTTGCGCCATTTTTCCGGTCATTTGCTTGCCGAGGGATACTTACGTATTTTGGCTGGCTTTCAGAATCTTTTGTTTTTTTCGCGGAAAAAACTGGATATTATCTGCCTGTAGGGCATTGCGAACATTTGGCGCCATTTTTCCGGTCATTTGCTTGCCGAGGGATACTTACGGAATTTGGCTGGCTTTCAGAATCTTTTGTTTTTTTTTCGCGGAAAAAACTGGATATTATCTGCCTGTAGGGCATTGCGAACATTTTGCGCCATTTTTCCGGTCATTTGCTTGCCGAGGGATACTTACGGAATTTGGCTGGCTTTCAGAATCTTTTGTTTTTTTTCGCGGAAAAAACTGGATATTATCTGCCTGTAGGGCATTGCGAACATTTTGCGCCATTTTTCCGGTCATTTGCTTGCCGAGGGATATTTACGTATTTTGGCTGGCTTTCAGAATCTTTTGTTTTTTTTCGCGGAAAAAACTGGATATTATCTGCCTGTAGGTCATTGCGCACATTTTGCGCCATTTTTCCGGTCATTTGCTTGCCGAGGGATACTTACGGAATTTGGCTGGCTTTCAGAATCTTTTGTTTTTTTCCCGGAAAAAACTGGATATTATCTGCCTGTAGGGCATTGCGAACATTTTGCGCCATTTTTCCGGTCATTTGCTTGCCGAGGGATACTTACGTATTTTGGCTGGCTTTCAGAATCTTTTGTTTTTTTTTTCACGGAAAAAACTGGATATTATCTGCCTGTAGGTCATTGCGAACATTTTGCGCCATTTTTCCTTTCATTTGCTTGCCGAGGGATACTTACGGAATTTGGCTGGCTTTCAGAATCTTTTGTTTTTTTCGCGGAAAAAACTGGATATTATCTGCCTGTAGGGCATTGCGAACATTTTGCGCCATTTTTCCGGTCATTTGCTTGCCGAGGGATACGTACGTATTTTGGCTGGCTTTCAGAATCTTTTGTTTTTTTTCGCGGAAAAAACTGGATATTATCTGCCTGTAGGGCATTGCGAACATTTTGCGCCATTTTTCCGGTCATTTGCTTGCCGAGGGATATTTACGTATTTTGGCTGGCTTTCAGAATCTTTTGGTTTTTTTTCGCGGAAAAAACTGGATATTATCTGCCTGTAGGTCATTGCGCACATTTTGCGCCATTTTTCCGGTCATTTGCTTGCCGAGGGATACTTACGGAATTTGGCTGGCTTTCAGAATCTTTTGTTTTTTTCCCGGAAAAAACTGGATATTATCTGCCTGTAGGGCATTGCGAACATTTTGCGCCATTTTTCCGGTCATTTGCTTGCCGAGGGATACTTACGTATTTTGGCTGGCTTTCAGAATCTTTTGTTTTTTTTTTTCGCGGAAAAAACTGGATATTATCTGCCTGTAGGTCATTGCGAACATTTTGCGCCATTTTTCCTTTCATTTGCTTGCCGAGGGATACTTACGTATTTTGGCTGGCTTTCAGAATCTTTTGTTTTTTTCGCGGAAAAAACTGGATATTATCTGCCTGTAGGTCATTGCGCACATTTTGCGCCATTTTTCACGTCATTTGCTTGCCGAGGGATACTTACGGAATTTGGCTGGCTTTCAGAATCTTTTGATTTTTTCCCGGAAAAAACTGGATATTATCTGCCTGTAGGGCATTGCGAACATTTTGCGCCATTTTTCCGGTCATTTGCTTGCCGAGGGATACGTACGTATTTTGGCTGGCTTTCAGAATCTTTTGTTTTTTTCGCGGAAAAAACTGGATATTATCTGCCTGTAGGGCATTGCGAACATTTTGCGCCATTTTTCCGGTCATTTGCTTGCCGAGGGATACTTACGTATTTTGGCTGGCTTTCAGAATCTTTTGTTTTTTTCGCGGAAAAAACTGGATATTATCTGCCTGTAGGGCATTGCGAACATTTTGCGCCATTTTTCCGGTCATTTGCTTGCCGAGGGATACTTACGTATTTTGGCTGGCTTTCAGAGTCTTTTGTTTTTTTCGCGGAAAAAACTGGATATTATCTGCCTGTAGGGCATTGCGAACATTTTGCGCCATTTTTCCGGTCATTTGCTTGCCGAGGGATACTTACGGAATTTGGCTGGCTTTCAGAATCTTTTGGTTTTTTTGCGGAAAAAACTGGATATTATCTGCCTGTAGGTCATTGCGAACATTTTGCGCCATTTTTCCGGTCATTTGCTTGCCGAGGGATACTTACGAATTTTGGCTGGCTTTCAGAATCTTTTGTTTTTTTCGCGGAAAAAACTGGATTTTATCTGCCTGTAGGGCATTGCGAACATTTTGCGCCATTTTTCCCGTCATTTGCTTGCCGTGGGATACTTACGTATTTTGGCTGGCTTTCAGAATCTTTTGTTTTTTTCGCGGAAAAAACTGGATATTATCTGCCTGTAGGTCATTGCGAACATTTTGCGCCATTTTTCCGGTCATTTGCTTGCCGAGGGATACTTACGTATTTTGGCTGGCTTTCAGAATCTTTTTTTTTTTCGCGGAAAAAACTGGATATTATCTGCCTGTAGGGCATTGCGAACATTTTGCGCCATTTTTCCGGTCATTTGCTTGCCGAGGGATACTTACGTATTTTGGCTGGCTTTCAGAATCTTTTGTTTTTTTCGCGGAAAAAACTGGATATTATCTGCCTGTAGGGCATTGCGAACATTTTGCGCCATTTTTCCGGTCATTTGCTTGCCGAGGGATACTTACGTATTTTGGCTGGCTTTCTGGATCTTTTGTTTTTTTCGCGGAAAAAAACTGGATATTATCTGCCTGTAGGGCATTGCGAACATTTTGCGCCATTTTTCCGGTCATTTGCTTGCCGAAGGATATTTACGTATTTTGGCTGGCTTTCAGAATCTTTTGTTTTTTTCGCGGAAAAAACTGGATATTATCTGCCTGTAGGGCATTGCGAACATTTTGCGCCATTTTTCCGGTCATTTGCTTGCCGAGGGATACTTACGTATTTTGGCTGGCTTTCAGAATCTTTTGTTTTTTTTCGCGGAAAAAACTGGATATTATCTGCCTGTAGGGCATTGCGAACATTTTGCGCCATTTTTCCGGTCATTTGCTTGCCGAGGGATACTTACGTATTTTGGCTGGCTTTCAGAATCTTTTGTTTTTTTTTCGCGGAAAAAACTGGATATTATCTGCCTGTAGGTCATTGCGAACATTTTGCGCCATTTTTCCGGTCATTTGCTTGCCGAGGGATACTTACGGAATTTGGCTGGCTTTCAGAATCTTTTGTTTTTTTCGCGGAAAAAACTGGATATTATCTGCCTGTAGGGCATTGCGAACATTTTGCGCCATTTTTCCGGTCATTTGCTTGCCGAGGGATACTTACGTATTTTGGCTGGCTTTCAGAATCTTTTGTTTTTTTTTCGCGGAAAAAACTGGATATTATCTGCCTGTAGGTCATTGCGAACATTTTGCGCCATTTTTCCGGTCATTTGCTTGCCGAGGGATACTTACGGAATTTGGCTGGCTTTCAGAATCTTTTGTTTTTTTCGCGGAAAAAACTGGATATTATCTGCCTGTAGGGCATTGCGAACATTTTGCGCCATTTTTCCGGTCATTTGCTTGCCGAGGGATACTTACGTATTTTGGCTGGCTTTCAGAATCTTTTGTTTTTTTTTCGCGGAAAAAACTGGATATTATCTGCCTGTAGGGCATTGCGAACATTTTGCGCCATTTTTCCGGTCATTTGCTTGCCGAGGGATACTTACGTATTTTGGCTGGCTTTCAGAATCTTTTGTTTTTTTCGCGGAAAAAACTGGATATTATCTGCCTGTAGGTCATTGCGAACATTTTGCGCCATTTTTCCGGTCATTTGCTTGCCGAGGGATACTTACGGAATTTGGCTGGCTTTCAGAATCTTTTGTTTTTTTCGCGGAAAAAACTGGATATTATCTGCCTGTAGGGCATTGCGAACATTTTGCGCCATTTTTCCGGTCATTTGCTTGCCGAGGGATACTTACGGAATTTGGCTGGCTTTCAGAATCTTTTGTTTTTTTCGCGGAAAAAACTGGATATTATCTGCCTGTAGGGCATTGCGAACATTTTGCGCCATTTTTCCGGTCATTTGCTTGCCGAGGGATACTTACGTATTTTGGCTGGCTTTCAGAATCTTTTGTTTTTTTCGCGGAAAAAACTGGATATTATCTGCCGGTAGGGCATTGCGAACATTTTGCGCCATTTTTCCGGTCATTTGCTTGCCGAGGGATACTTACGGAATTTGGCTGGCTTTCAGAATCTTTTGTTTTTTTCGCGGAAAAAACTGGATATTATCTGCCTGTAGGGCATTGCAAACATTTTGCGCCATTTTTCCGGTCATTTGCTTGCCGAGGGATACTTACGTATTTTGGCTGGCTTTCAGAATCTTTTGTTTTTTTCGCGGAAAAAACTGGATATTATCTGCCTGTAGGGCATTGCGAACATTTTGCGCCATTTTTCCGGTCATTTGCTTGCCGAGGGATACTTACGGAATTTGGCTGGCTTTCAGAATCTTTTGTTTTTTTTCGCGGAAAAAACTGGATATTATCTGCCTGTAGGGCATTGCGAACATTTTGCGCCATTTTTCCGGTCATTTGCTTGCCGAGGGATACTTACGTATTTTGGCTGGCTTTCAGAATCTTTTGTTTTTTTCGCGGAAAAAACTGGATATTATCTGCCTGTAGGTCATTGCGAACATTTTGCGCCATTTTTCCGGTCATTTGCTTGCCGAGGGATACTTACGGAATTTCGCTGGCTTTCAGAATCTTTTGTTCTTTTCCCGGAAAAAACTGGATATTATCTGCCTGTAGGGCATTGCGAACATTTTGCGCCATTTTTCCGGTCATTTGCTTGCCGAGGGATACTTACGTATTTTGGCTGGCTTTCAGAATCTTTTGTTTTTTTTTCGCGGAAAAAACTGGATATTATCTGCCAGTAGGTCATTGCGAACATTTTGCGCCATTTTTCCGGTCATTTGCTTGCCGAGGGATACTTACGTATTTTGGCTGGCTTTCAGAATCTTTTGTTTTTTTCGCGGAAAAAACTGGATATTATCTGCCTGTAGGGCATTGCGAACATTTTGCGCCATTTTTCCGGTCATTTGCTTGCCGAGGGATACTTACGTATTTTGGCTGGCTTTCAGAATCTTTTGTTTTTTTCGCGGAAAAAACTGGATATTATCTGCCTGTAGGGCATTGCGAACATTTTCCGCCATTTTTCCGGTCATTTGCTTGCCGAGGGATACTTACGTATTTTGGCTGGCTTTCAGAATCTTTTGTTTTTTTCGCGGAAAAAACTGGATATTATCTGCCTGTAGGGCATTGCGAACATTTTGCGCCATTTTTCCGGTCATTTGCTTGCCGAGGGATACTTACGTATTATGGCTGGCTTTGTGGATCTTTTGTTTTTTTCGCGGAAAAAACTGGATATTATCTGCCTGTAGGGCATTGCGAACATTTTGCGCCATTTTTCCGGTCATTTGCTTGCCGAAGGATATTTACGTATTTTGGCTGGCTTTCGGAATCTTTTGTTTTTTTCGCGGAAAAAACTGGATATTATCTGCCTGTAGGGCATTGCGAACATTTTGCGCCATTTTTCCGGTCATTTGCTTGCCGAGGGATACTTACGTATTTTGGCTGGCTTTCAGAATCTTTTGTTTTTTTCGCGGAAAAAACTGGATATTATCTGCCTGTAGGGCATTGCGAACATTTTGCGCCATTTTTCCGGTCATTTGCTTGCCGAGGGATACTTACGTATTTTGGCTGGCTTTCAGAATCTTTTGTTTTTTTTCGCGGAAAAAACTGGATATTATCTGCCTGTAGGGCATTGCGAACATTTTGCGCCATTTTTCCGGTCATTTGCTTGCCGAGGGATACTTACGGAATTTGGCTGGCTTGTTGCAACCCACAGTGATGGCACTGCGGTCGCGGACAATTTGTTTGGCCTAGTCTCCCACACCCCAGGATGGCGCAACTGAGCCGGCTAGCTTCAGCGCGTGGGTGTGGGTTGTTTTAGGGGAGGAAGAACTAGGCCCGTGCCGAACCATCCTCTGAGAGAAAAAAAAGAAAAAAACGAAAAAGAAGGAATGGGATTGGGATGAGGGAGAGTTCACTGAGCCTGAAAAAAAAATCACTCGCTTTTTACTCCATCAGTGAAACGCCAAAATTTATGAAAGACCAAAAAAATATATAATTACGAATAAAAAGCAAGAAAAATAATAATACAACTAATACTAGATTAAGATGTATAAACAAAATTCAAAATAAAAGGAAGAAAAAGAAAAAAAACTTAAATAGGTATATGTAAAAATAAAAAAAATTAAATGGAAAGAAACAAGAAACAAAAAAAAAATTAAAATCAAATCAAATAATAATGCTTCAAATGCTTAAACAAAATCAATAGAATAATTAAACTCACGTTTAAGCTGCCGATGAGGAGCGCTCTCCATCTGCGTGGTCTGCTCAAGCCTGAAACCAATGGTGCCGTTGATTCGGCATTAAATTGAAAATTAATAAAATTTTTTTTTCTCTGTTTCCCTTGTACAATACTTCAATTATATAAAATACTCCTTAGAAAAAACTATTGTTAATTCACTTTTGTTTGTTTTTAACTTTTCTAGTTTAGGAATTCCGACACTTGTTTTATATTATTATTAACTATTATTCTTTTTTTTCCATTCAATTATTGTTTAAAATTGTCTTTTTTCTATTATTTTCACTGTGCATTTGTTTTTCCGATGTTAATTTAAATTGTTATTTTAAAATACACTTTTTGTCGTTTTTTATTTTGCCGGCACAATGTTGTTGTTTTTGTTGATGATGTGAAGCGCGGCTTGCTATAATAATTCTCGTTTTGATGATTTTTTCGACGCGATATCGCGCACTTTTCTATATTAATCTAAAAACAATTGCAAGGGTTCACCATAGTTTGTTTTGACGTTTGTTTCAAGAGAACTTATCACAATATTAAACAATTCAGACTTCTACTGCTATATTTAGAGAAAACCCCGAAATTATAAATAAAATGAAAATAATTTTAAATATAAAATGTCTTTAAATAGTCTGTTTTTAGCAAATTTTCCTTATGTTACATATATGTACGTATTTAAGATTAGTTTGATCGTTCATGAAAACAATTCCTTCTTTGTGGACAAAAGAAAAAATTTTCTAATTGCAGCAAATTGCATTTTTCATGACGAATCAACATACAGTTCACCTTTTTTTCACTAATATGTCGAGAATATTTTTTTCGATAACTTGTCTCCTTTCCTAATTTTCGATTTTCAATCCTGTGTCGTAGTCACCTTGTTTTTTATACTGCTACGGGAAAAGTTTTTATCACATCTTTCACCGATGTGCGACCTTCTGTCGCCAAAACTTGACTGCCTCCCGCCTTAATTTTTTGTTTCTCAGCTGTCCGACAACGGCGGGTCACATTTGTCGTTGACCCCCTATTCCGTTGCTGGTAGCTGTTTCCTTTTCGGAAAGGTCAGCGGCCGTGCCACGACCTAAACTGACCCTTGCACTAGAGCATACGAAGGAAATGTCGGGCAATTTCGGCAAATTCATGAACAAGGTGATTAGCCATCCGACATTCCCGGTCACTATAACTGCCCATGAAGATCGCCATATTCGGTTCTGGGATAACACCAGTGGAAAACTTGTTCACTCAATGGTGGCGCATTTAGAACCTGTAACTAGCTTGGCAATTGACTCGCACGGCTTGTATCTGCTGTCCGGGTCGCACGACTGTTCAATACGTCTATGGAACTTAGATAACAAAACGTGTGTGCAGGAAATAACGGCGCATCGCAAAAAGTTCGATGAGAGTATATTTGACGTCGCTTTCCATCCGTCTAAACCTTATATTGCGAGCGCTGGTGCTGATGGCTTAGCGAAAGTGTTTGTTCAAAACAAAGCTTAATTTACAAATGTATGGAAATATGAAAAAGGTCCGTAGGCTGGTTGCAACAAACGTGGGGACGACCTGACCCAGGAGGTGGGTCTCATCACGCCGGGCAAATAGCTTTAGCAGCGAATATCCTGGGCATGGAATACACCAATCCGGTTTCCACCCTCATCCGCCAGTTCATATGACACCTGCCCAATTTTCCGACGGACTACTGCGCTATAAAACACAGGCGCTAGCTTGGCTGCAAAGCGGTTTGCCGCACTGTTAAGTACGTGATTACGTACAAAGACTCTTTGCCCGGGAGTAAACTGTTGTGTACGCGTTCTCAGGTTATAACGTTGCGCTCCCTTGCTGTACGCCTCGCTTAGTTTCGCTTTGACTCGGTCGTATGCGATACGCTGCCTGTCGCAGGGTCGGAGCGTTACCTCGCCATCTTCGAAAGCCTTTAATTTACGCAGCAGAGCATACTCTGATCCGTGCCTTACTGGTTGATAACCGAACATCAGGAAGTGCGGCGAGTATCCTGTTGAATCGTGTATCACATGTCGGAACGCGGCGCAGGACTCCGCAAGATGCTCATCCCACTCGCGATGATCTTCGCCAACATATGAGCGTATAGCGGCTAGCGTGGATTGGTTGGTGCGTTCTGCGGCATTTGACTGGGGGCTATATAAGGGCGTGAAGCAATGTTCGACCCCAAAGTTGTTTAGCAGCTGGGTGAAAATTTTGGAGGTGAACTGAACGCCGTTGTCCGTGTGCAGGATTTCCGGTACCCCATAGGTTAGAAATATTTCACTTGTTAAAAATTTGACCACGTTTTCTGCGGTGGCTTTCACCATGGGCTTGAGCCAAATGAATTTGGTGTAGTGGTCCAGCACGACTAACAAGTAGACATTACCACTCTTAGAACGTGGATAGGGTCCCATAAAATCAATGAAAATTCGATGCATTGGTCGTTCGGAACATCGCAGTAAACCCATTGGAGGTCTCATCGTGCGGTTAGATGGCTTGCATTGTTTGCACGTAAGGCAAGAAGCAATGTGGTTACGAACATCATTAGCGATACTAGGCCAGTAATAATTCCTACGTAATAGCTCCAGTGTCTTTCTTATTCCTCGGTGCGAAGCCATAGGTTTATCATGGGCCTGGGAAATAAGTTCCTTGTGATAGCTTTTAGGAACCCATAATTTGCGTTGCGGTATATCCAAAAACAAAGAACTGTTAGAAGTGGTCTGGATGTAGACTCGCCCTTCCTCCGTGAAAAGATTTTGGTAACGCTCTGGGCTTGCCTTAATCTGTGTGATCAAGTCCAGGTACTCCGGATCTAAAAAGGCGGTATCTGGGATAACTTCAGCTACATCCGTGACGAGTTCACTCAAGGTATACGATCTGGATAGTGCATCAGGTACCACGTTTTGCGTACCTTTTCGATGCTCGATGTGGAAGTTGAACCCCTGCAGCTTCAAGCTCCAACGGGCCAATCGGCCAGATAAGTCCTGTTGTGACATAAGCCACTTAAGACTGGCATGATCCGTGATGATGGTGAATGGCAACCCCTCAACGTAGGCTCTAAAACGCTTGACACTCTGCACGGCAGCCAAACATTCAAGTTCAGTTATACTGTAGTTTCGTTGGGCAGAGTTCAGCTTGGTGGACATATACGCGATCGGGTGCTCCTCACCATCGTCATCTTTTTGGAAGAGGACACTTCCGATGCCCGTAATGCTGGCATCACACTGGATGTAAAAATGTCGCGTGAAATCTGGGTTGGTCAGGACTGGAGCGGACACGAGTAGTTCCTTCGTCTGGATAAAGGCCAGGTTAGCAGATTCGGACCACACGAATGGTTTTTTGATTTTAAGAAGGTCCGTTAGTGGTGCTGTAACTGCTGCGAAGTTCGGAATAAACCGTCTGTACCAGCCTGCCATACCCATGAACCTCCGGATATCTTTGGCCGTTCGCGGTACGGGATAGGCCAGGATGCCAGATACTTTCTCGGGGTCAGTACTGAGTACCCCATCACTAACTACATAGCCTAAGTATTTGATCTCCTTTTGAATGAACTTGCTCTTCTCAACGTTTATCGTGAGGTTTGCTTTTTGGAGTAAGTGGGCAACTGTGGACAACAGCTTAAGGTGCTCGTCCAAGGTTGAGCTTGCTACCAGCAAGTCATCCAAGTATACAAAAACCTGATCATGCAGTTCGTGCGGTATCACTTTGTGCATCAACCGGCACATTGTCTGCGGTGCATTACACAAGCCGAACGGCATGACTGTGAAATGGTACAGGGGTCTCCCAGGGATGGTAAAGGCGGTTTTTTCCTTAGCGCTCGCGTCAAGCGGAATCTGCCAGAAAGCATCCTTCAAATCCAGACTGGTGATGTATCTGGTGTCTTGCAGCCTGGCCAGCAGGCCCTCAATGAGAGGAAGCGGGTATGCGTCTTTGAGAGTCACTGCATTCAGGCGTCTGGCATCTAAGCATAGGCGCACTTTTCCAGGTTTTCTTACCAGCGTGACGGGGGAACTCCAAGCGCTGTGGCTTTCTTCAATTACCCCCAGAGACAACATTCGATCGAGTTCGTCGTACATCAGTTTCTGCACCACTGGGGAAACCGCATAGTGTCTTTGTTTGATAGGCACTGCTGTGCCGGTATCAATAGAGTGTGACAATAAATCAGTTTTTCCCAAACCCAACTTATTAAATGATGGAAACTGCTGTTTGACGAAATCGAGACGCTTCTGCTCTTCCGGGGACAAGTGATGGAAGCCACTGGATGTCGGTGTCGTAAGAGCATCAACGACAGCTAAGGGTATAGGGGTAATTTTAAAGGCATTCCAAAAATCCATGCCAAGATAAATGGGATTGGCTAGCGTGGGCACTACCAAAAATACGAAAGGGAGTATGCGGTTATTGCACTGCACTGGAACATTGACGAATCCCAGGATAGAGGCACTTTGACCCGCAGCAGTTCGAACCTTGCCATTCATGGTGTGCAGGTAGAGATCTAAATCCCTGATGAGTTCAATGGACCCTTTTCCTAGTATGCTAACAGTGGCCCCACTGTCCAACAGACCGATAAGCTTCCGCCCTTTGATTGTGATTTGAGCAAAAGGGCGGTTGTCTCCGTGCTGCGCTACGATAGTTTCCCGGCAGGCACTTCGTAGGTGTTTACGATCTTCAAAATATTTCCAAGCCCGAAAAAAACGTGGTGCTCGAGGAGTTTGAGGTTGTTTAGGAGAACTGTTTACTGATAATACAGTCTGGGTGACAGCGTCAACAGTCTCCACAGTCTGGACTCCAACGTCACACATAAAAGGGGTGCCTATTAGACCCTCCGCCTTAGCTCGGGATCCGTATTGGCAGCAGCTTCGGTCGTCTTCGCTGTTGGTCTCCGGCTCTGGGGAGCACTTGAGGTTCCGGCCTTCCTCATTCCCCATTGCCCGTTTCCCGATCGACAATTCGGACAAGTTGGTTTCACGGTATTGGGTCTTCCACAACCGTAGCAAAATTGCCGCTGGTGTGATTGCGGACATTCCATGAAAGAATGACTCAAATCCTGGCAATTCCAACACACACGGTACTCGTTCGCGTCACCGTGGCGTCGATCAGCCTGCGGGTGGAATTCTTGGTGTGGACGCTGTGCTTGATAACCAGACTGGTCAGGCGGCATCGGAAGTCTAGTCCGAGCTGGTGTGGGATCGAAATGGCAGCCTGTCATCGCCTCGACTGTATCTTCTCGCATCCAGTCTTCTTCTGCATATACTTCATTTAATGCTAGTGATCGTCTGTGAGAGGGTCGATTTTGATGGAAAGCGCTGTTCTGGCCTGTGTTTTTCCCGTCGGGCCACCATGTCGCCTCAACAGCAACGCATCGTCGAATTAGTTCTCGAACCGATCGGAACTCCAGTCCGGCCAAATGATGACTCAACCTAGGATCCATGTTCCTTAATAGAACATATTGAATGTCGGCATCCGGAAGAGGATTTTTTAGTTGCACCATTAGCTCTTCGACGGCATCGTAAAAATCTCGGAAAGCTTCCTTCGGCCGCTGGGTCCTAGCATCTATAGCTCTTCGTATGTCCACGTCCGACCGTCTGGCCTCAAATCGCTCGCGTAAACCTGCAGACAGGTGACTCCAGAGTGGTATAGGAGTTATTTCCAGATATCGCCAGTACCATTCTTCAGCTGGCCCTTGTAGGAGGATATGAAGATCCATTGCCAAATTTTCTCGGGACACACCATAAATATTGGCCAAATGTGTAGCCCGAAAAATAAATCGGTCAACACCCATTCCCTGAGAAGTTCCATCGAACTTCAGGTTCCACTTTGTCATCGGAAGATGAACTGCAGATCGGCTGGGATGCACCATGGTGTTGGATAAGTCTGGATTGGGTCGGTGAGGTGTGGACTCTCGACCTTCTCGCGCTAGTACTGGGGTCGTGGTGGCACTTGAAGTTTGGTTGCCAGATGGAGCAAACATCACTTCCGCGTCCCGTGTCTCCCTATGGGGCTGTTGTGCAGCTGTATCTACGGGTGAAAGCGTGAGGCGGTCCAGACCACGTGTGAGACGAACTATTCCCGAGTCGTCCGGACGACGCACTGTGTTCGGCATTGCAAAGGTTCTAAACTAATAATTAAATCAATGAATGAAAAAACCTCAATAAAATATTTTCCTTTCGAAATTAAGAAAATAGATAAATTTAAACTGAAACGAAACCAAACTCAAAAAAAAATCGTGTTTTAAAATGCGTTGGATAGATTAAGTTTGTTTGTTTGTTGTTGTTTTTTTCAGACTCAGTGCCCCTAACCCTGTAGAAAGGAGAAGAAGGAAGAAGAAGGGATGGAAAGGTTGAAACTTGAATTGCATAATATTGGAAAATAACGAAAAAAAACAAGAAGTTGCATGTGTATTACAGTGCGAGGAAGCTTCCCTACGTATCTCCCTCTAATGTCTTCATGTGGCCGACTACGGTCTTATTCTACATTTTATATGATGGAATAAGCCGGACAAGAGTCGCAGGACGACTCCCTCACACAATGAATAGTCCCCAGGTGTATCGAGAGCGTCGTCTAACTCAATCCAAATCAGGAGATGTAGACGCGACACAAAACTCGATGGATCCCACCTGTTAACCACTACAACATACCCGCTAAAGTCACATTAGCATGACTATCACTACTATATGCGACACTTGTGGGCGCCACCACGACCGCAGTATCCAATCATTAAATCATTAATTATTTGAAAAGAAAGAAAACTCAAGAACTATAAAAGTTAAGCGTTTGCACAATATTTTAACAAATTAAACGAGTAAAAAAAATTACAAGAAAAACATTACTGCTACAGGAAAGATTTAAAATAATACTAACACGAAAATAAATTACTCTACTCTACATTAGAACCAACGAAGTTAACTAGTCAAAACCTCATTACCACAACACTTGGGCGCCATTTGTTGCAACCCACAGTGATGGCACTGCGGTCGCGGACAATTTGTTTGGCCTAGTCTCCCACACCCCAGGATGGCGCAACTGAGCCGGCTAGCTTCAGCGCGTGGGTGTGGGTTGTTTTAGGGGAGGAAGAACTAGGCCCGTGCCGAACCATCCTCTGAGAGAAAAAAAAGAAAAAAACGAAAAAGAAGGAATGGGATTGGGATGAGGGAGAGTTCACTGAGCCTGAAAAAAAAATCACTCGCTTTTTACTCCATCAGTGAAACGCCAAAATTTATGAAAGACCAAAAAAATATATAATTACGAATAAAAAGCAAGAAAAATAATAATACAACTAATACTAGATTAAGATGTATAAACAAAATTCAAAATAAAAGGAAGAAAAAGAAAAAAAAATTAAATAGGTATATGTAAAAATAAAAAAAATTAAATGGAAAGAAACAAGAAACAAAAAAAAATTAAAATCAAATCAAATAATAATGCTTCAAATGCTTAAACAAAATCAATAGAATAATTAAACTCACGTTTAAGCTGCCGATGAGGAGCGCTCTCCATCTGCGTGGTCTGCTCAAGCCTGAAACCAATGGTGCCGTTGATTCGGCATTAAATTGAAAATTAATAAATTTTTTTTTTCTCTGTTTCCCTTGTACAATACTTCAATTATATAAAATACTCCTTAGAAAAAACTATTGTTAATTCACTTTTGTTTGTTTTTAACTTTTCTAGTTTAGGAATTCCGACACTTGTTTTATATTATTATTAACTATTATTCTTTTTTTTCCATTCAATTATTGTTTAAAATTGTCTTTTTTCTATTATTTTCACTGTGCATTTGTTTTTCCGATGTTAATTTAAATTGTTATTTTAAAATACACTTTTTGTCGTTTTTTATTTTGCCGGCACAATGTTGTTGTTTTTGTTGATGATGTGAAGCGCGGCTTGCTATAATAATTCTCGTTTTGATGATTTTTTCGACGCGATATCGCGCACTTTTCTATATTAATCTAAAAACAATTGCAAGGGTTCACCATAGTTTGTTTTGACGTTTGTTTCAAGAGAACTTATCACAATATTAAACAATTCAGACTTCTACTGCTATATTTAGAGAAAACCCCGAAATTATAAATAAAATGAAAATAATTTTAAATATAAAATGTCTTTAAATAGTCTGTTTTTAGCAAATTTTCCTTATGTTACATATATGTACGTATTTAAGATTAGTTTGATCGTTCATGAAAACAATTCCTTCTTTGTGGACAAAAGAAAAAATTTTCTAATTGCAGCAAATTGCATTTTTCATGACGAATCAACATACAGTTCACCTTTTTTTCACTAATATGTCGAGAATATTTTTTTCGATAACTTGTCTCCTTTCCTAATTTTCGATTTTCAATCCTGTGTCGTAGTCACCTTGTTTTTTATACTGCTACGGGAAAAGTTTTTATCACATCTTTCACCGATGTGCGACCTTCTGTCGCCAAAACTTGACTGCCTCCCGCCTTAATTTTTTGTTTCTCAGCTGTCCGACAACGGCGGGTCACATTTGTCGTTGGCCCCCTATTCCGTTGCTGGTAGCTGTTTCCTTTTCGGAAAGGTCAGCGGCCGGGCCACGACCTAAACTGACCCTTGCACTAGAGCATACGAAGGAAATGTCGGGCAATTTCGGCAAATTCATGAACAAGGTGATTAGCCATCCGACATTCCCGGTCACTATAACTGCCCATGAAGATCGCCATATTCGGTTCTGGGATAACACCAGTGGAAAACTTGTTCACTCAATGGTGGCGCATTTAGAACCTGTAACTAGCTTGGCAATTGACTCGCACGGCTTGTATCTGCTGTCCGGGTCGCACGACTGTTCAATACGTCTATGGAACTTAGATAACAAAACGTGTGTGCAGGAAATAACGGCGCATCGCAAAAAGTTCGATGAGAGTATATTTGACGTCGCTTTCCATCCGTCTAAACCTTATATTGCGAGCGCTGGTGCTGATGGCTTAGCGAAAGTGTTTGTTCAAAACAAAGCTTAATTTACAAAAGTATGGAAATATGAAAGAGGTCCGTAGGCTGGTTGCAACAGGCTTTCAGAATCTTTTGTTTTTTTTCGCGGAAAAAACTGGATATTATCTGCCTGTAGGGCATTGCGAACATTTTGCGCCATTTTTCCGGTCATTTGCTTGCCGAGGGATACTTACGTATTTTGGCTGGCTTTCAGAATCTTTTGTTTTTTTTTCGCGGAAAAAACTGGATATTATCTGCCTGTAGGTCATTGCGAACATTTTGCGCCATTTTTCCGGTCATTTGCTTGCCGAGGGATACTTACGGAATTTGGCAGGCTTTCAGAATCTTTTGTTTTTTTCGCGGAAAAAACTGGATATTATCTGCCTGTAGGGCATTGCGATCATTTTGCGCCATTTTTCCGGTCATTTGCTTGCCGAGGGATACTTACGTATTTTGGCTGGCTTTCAGAATCTTTTGTTTTTTTTTCGCGGAAAAAACTGGATATTATCTGCCTGTAGGTCATTGCGAACATTTTGCGCCATTTTTCCGGTCATTTGCTTGCCGAGGGATACTTACGGAATTTGGTTGGCTTTCAGAATCTTTTGTTTTTTTCGCGGAAAAAACTGGATATTATCTGCCTGTAGGGCATTGCGAACATTTTGCGCCATTTTTCCGGTCATTTACTTGCCGAGGGATACTTACGGAATTTGGCTGGCTTTCAGAATCTTTTGTTTTTTTCGCGGAAAAAACTGGATATTATCTGCCTGTAGGGCATTGCGAACATTTTGCGCCATTTTTCCGGTCATTTGCTTGCCGAGGGATACTTACGTATTTTGGCTGGCTTTCAGAATCTTTTGTTTTTTTCGCGGAAAAAACTGGATATTATCTGCCGGTAGGTCATTGCGAACATTTTGCGCCATTTTTCCGGTCATTTGCTTGCCAAGGGATACTTACGTATTTTCGCTGGCTTTCAGAATCTTTTGTTTTTTTCGCGGAAAAAACTGGATATTATCTGCCTGTAGGGCATTGCGAACATTTTGCGCCATTTTTCCGGTCATTTGCTTGCCGAGGGATACTTACGTATTTTGGCTGGCTTTCAGAATCTTTTGTTTTTTTCGCGGAAAAAACTGGATATTATCTGCCTGTAGGGCATTGCGAACATTTTGCGCCATTTTTCCGGTCATTTGCTTGCCGAGGGATACTTACGTATTTTGGCTGGCTTTCAGAATCTTTTGTTTTTTTCGCGGAAAAAAACTGGATATTATCTGCCTGTAGGGCATTGCGAACATTTTGCGCCATTTTTCCGGTCATTTGCTTGCCGAAGGATATTTACGTATTTTGGCTGGCTTTCAGAATCTTTTGTTTTTTTCGCGGAAAAAACTGGATATTATCTGCCTGTAGGGCATTGCGAACATTTTGCGCCATTTTTCCGGTCATTTGCTTGCCGAGGGATACTTACGTATTTTGGCTGGCTTTCAGAATCTTTTGTTTTTTTCGCGGAAAAAACTGGATATTATCTGCCTGTAGGGCATCGCGATCATATTGCGCCATTTTTCCGGTCATTTGCTTGCCGAGGGATACTTACGTATTTTGGCTGGCTTTCAGAATCTTTTGTTTTTTTCGCGGAAAAAACTGGATATTATCTGCCTGTAGGTCATTGCGAACATTTTGCGCCATTTTTCCGGTCATTTGCTTGCCGAGGGATACTTACGGAATTTGGCTGGCTTTCAGAATCTTTGGTTTCTTTCGCGGAAAAAACTGGATATTATCTGCCTGTAGGGCATTGCGAACATTTTGCGCCATTTTTCCGGTCATTTGCTTGCCGAGGGATACTTACGTATTTTGGCTGGCTTTCAGAATCTTTTGTTTTTTTCGCGGAAAAAACTGGATATTATCTGCCTGTAGGGCATTGCGATCATTTTGCGCCATTTTTCCGGTCATTTGCTTGCCGAGGGATACTTACGTATTTTGGCTGGCTTTCAGAATCTTTTGTTTTTTTCGCGGAAAAAACTGGATATTATCTGCCTGTAGGGCATTGCGAACATTTTGCGCCATTTTTCCGGTCATTTGCTTGCCGAGGGATACTTACGTATTTTGGCTGGCTTTCAGAATCTTTTGTGTTTTTCGCGGAAAAAACTGGAAATTATCTGCCTGTAAGGCATTGCGATCATTTTGCGCCATTTTTCCGGTCATTTGCTTGCCGAGGGATACTTACGTATGTTGGCTGGCTTTCAGAATCTTTTGTTTTTTTCGCGGAAAAAACTGGATATTATCTGCCTGTAGGGCATTGCGAACATTTTGCGCCATTTTTCCGGTCATTTGCTTGCCGAGGGATCCTTACGTATTTTGGCTGGCTTTCAGAATCTTTTGTTTTTTTCGTGGAAAAAACTGGATATTATCTGCCTGTAGGGCATTGCGAACATTTTGCGCCATTTTTCCGGTCATTTGCTTGCCGAGGGATACTTACGTATTTTGGCTGGCTTTCAGAATCTTTTGTTTTTTTCGCGGAAAAAACTGGATATTATCTGCCTGTAGGGCATTGCGAACATTTTGCGCCATTTTTCCGGTCATTTGCTTGCCGAGGGATACTTGCGGAATTTGGCTGGCTTTCAGAATCTTTTGTTTTTTTCGCGGAAAAAACTAGATATTATCTGCCTGTAGGGCATTGCGAACATTTTGCGCCATTTTTCCGGTCATTTGCTTGCCGAGGGATCCTAACGTATTTTCGCTGGCTTTCAGAATCTTTTGTTTTTTTCGCGGAAAAAACTGGATATTATCTGCCTGTAGGTCATTGCAAACATTTTGCGCCATTTTTCCGGTCATTTGCTTGCCGAGGGATACTTACGTATTTTGGCTGGCTTTCAGAATCTTTTGTTTTTTTCGCGGAAAAAACTGGATATTATCTGCCTGTAGGGCATTGCGAACATTTTGCGCCATTTTTCCGGTCATTTGCTTGCCGAGGGATACTTACGGAATTTGGCTGGCTTTCAGAATCTTTTGTTTTTTTCGCGGAAAAAACTGGATATTATCTGCCTGTAGGGCATTGCGAACATTTTGCGCCATTTTTCCGGTCATTTGCTTGCCGAGGGATACTTACGGAATTTGGCTGGCTTTCAGAATCTTTAGTTTTTTTCGCGGAAAAAACTGGATATTATCTGCCTGTAGGGCATTGCGAACATTTTGCGCCATTTTTCCGGTCATTTGCTTGCCGAGGGATACTTACGGAATTTGGCTGGCTTTCAGAATCTTGTTAAGGTTCAATTCAGACTGTTCGAGAAAGAAAAAACAATACAACGTATCGCCCGTACAAATTCTCAAGGCTTACTACTCTCATATAACAGAAGCAAATTTGACAGTATCTAACACGCCTTCTTCAAATTTGACGTTCTTGTATTTTCAATAAACACTCATTCCCATGCTTGACATGTGTTTGAAATGCGCAGGCCCCGGCAACGGTTTCGTGAGCATGTCAGCCGGCATTTCCTCAGTTGGTGTGTATACCAAGTTTAGTTTATTTTCTCGAAGCGCTTGACGAACATAATGATATCTCGTTGCAATGTGTTTCGTTCTTGTATGATACACCGCGT
This sequence comes from Oxycera nigricornis, assembly GCA_963942545.1. NCBI lineage: Eukaryota > Metazoa > Arthropoda > Insecta > Diptera > Stratiomyidae > Oxycera > Oxycera nigricornis. The sequence continues at coordinate 25,522 of CAWWDL010000168.1, read as the reverse complement.
TCTCAGCAATTGCTTTAGCTCCACGATTATCAGTCCCAATCGTTACACAAGACAACTCTGACATTTTCATATCGAGCATTAAATTTCTTAAATATACCGCTTCTCGGGATGCCTCTGACAGCGCTACATACTCGGCTTCTGTTGTTGAAATCGCGACAGTCTTTTGCTTAAATGACCGCCAGGTAATTGCCGCACCACTTAATACAAACAAATATCCCGTATACGATATTCTGTCCCTTACATCTGCTGCGTGATCCGCGTCTGAGTAACCAACTATTCCAAGTTTATTTCTTTTGTACACAAGCGCTTGATTGTGTGTACCTTTTAGATATCGCAGCACACGTTTCGCTGCTGCCCAATGTTCTTCACCATACTTCACATTAAATTGCGCTAATCTGTTCACAGTGAATGCGATGTCTGGTCTCGTAGCGACGGCCAAGTACATCAACGAACCGATTAGCTGTCTATATGGCATTTCTTTTTGGTTCTCACTTTTTCGTGGCACTCCAATCGGCAGATTTTCTCGCGGCTCGCTCGGTGTATTCACGGGTTTCGATTCATCCATGCCAAACCTTTTCAGCAAATCTCTTACATACCCCGCCTGACGCAGTTTAATTTCACCGGCTTCCTGCTTTATTTCAATGCCGAGACAACAACTTGCAAGACCCAAATCTTTAACATCGAACACTTTTTTCAGTCCCGATCGAATCTCTTGCAATTTTCTTTCGTTGTTTGACGCGTACAAAATATCGTCAACATACACAACTACAAAGGTACGCTCTTTCTCAGTCGTGTTATAATACAGGCACGTGTCGCTCGCCGTTGACTTTAAATTTAAATTTCTAAGCACTTTGTCCAGCTTTTTATTCCACTGGCGACCGGCTTGACGTAAGCCGTACAGCGCTTTGTTCAACCGACACACTTTTCCACCTTCTCGTAATTCACGAATCATTTTACGTGCTTTGAAACCAACTTCGCTTGCATCATCTTTTCGCACTATTTCCTCGTATGCTTCCTCGATGTACTCTGGTGTCTCCATGAAGATTTCCTCGTCCAGCTCCCCGTTCAGGTACGCAGCAACCACGTCCAGTTGAAAGACTTCAAGATTTTCTCTTGCTGCCAAAGCCATCAGTAGTCTCACTGAATCTAAGCGAGCTACAGGCGCGAACGTTTCAGCAAAGTCAATCCCCTCACGCTGTGTGAATCCACGTGCGACAACTCTTGCTTTTCTGCGCTCTAAGCTCCCATCTGGCTTCGTTTTATTTCGTAGAACGATTCTACATGTAATTACCTTTCTGTCCTTGGGTCGCTTTACCAGTGTCCATGTATCGTGCTTGATCAGTGCTTTTACTTCTTCGGCGATTGCCTCTAACCACTCTTTAGATTCGTGGCTACTCATCGCGCTCTTTACCGACAGATCAGCTAGGTTAGCCATCTCTATCGCTTGAACAGCATTGTCTGCAGCATCTGTGAATACTTCATCTTCGGACTCATCTTCGCTTTCTACTTCATCATCAGGCTCTTCGTCGCGCGCTCTTGATTCTGTTGAAACCGATCTCGTTTGATATACTTTTCTCGGTCTTCCTCTACCTAAGCGCATTAGTCTTGGCCTGCCCACTCCTCGAGCTGCAGTTGACGTTACTGGTGATCTTACTTGTGAGTCTACAACTATCTGCGGCACTGACGCACTGTCTTCCCTCGCATGTAGCTCACTGGTTTCGTTGGATTTTATTTCAATCTCAACTCCGCTCTCTTTGTCTTCGTCAAACCTCTCAGTTGACTCGTTGACATCTCTCTCGGTCAACTCTTCCGTCACCCCTTCTTCATCGAATCTTACGTCCCTGGTTATCACAACTTTGTTGTCTTCAGGAACATACACTCGATACCACTTGGATTCTTCAGAGTACCCCACCAGGACGCCTTCTTTCGCCTTGGGTTGAAATTTGCCCCTTCCAGGCTCCTTCTGCAGTACGTACGCTTTTGCTCCGTACGCTCTAAGATTGCTCAGGTCCGGTATACACTTACACCAATCCTCATACGGAGTATGACCTCCCAAACTCGCTGTCGGACACCTGTTTCGTAAATATTTTGATGCGGCAAGCGCTTCAGCCCAGAAGGCATTCTTCAGTCCTGTTTGCACTAGTAAACACCTTGCCATTTCCACGAGAGTTCGGTTCATACGCTCGGCAACACCGTTTTGTTGCGGTTTGTGAGCCACTGTCAACCGTCTAGAGATGCCGCTCTTTTTCAGAAATTCGTCGAACTCGCGATTCCGATACTCTCGTCCATTGTCCGTCATTAGGCATTTTATTCGTTTACCAGTCTGATTTTCCACTCGCGCTTTATATTCCTTGAATGCTTGAAACACGTCACTTTTATTTCTCAGGAACATGACCTCACACCATCGACTGTGGTCGTCAATAAATGTGACAAAGTATTTTGAGCGCTTAAACGACTCTGTCCTTGCAGGTCCCCACACATCAGAGTGCACTATATTCAACACATCTGAACTTCTCTGTGACCTTTTTGGAAACGGTAACGCTGTCAATTTTCCGCGCATGCATACGTTACACGGCTGTGATAGTCTCTCACTCGCAATGTTTATTCCAGTAGCTAGTCCATTCTTCGATAGTTTAATAACATCTCGGACATTCAAATGACCAAGTCTTCGATGCCACACATCTACAGCCACAGCACTATTATTGTTCACAAGGTTCACTTGCTCTTGTTTCTCACAGAAATAGTAGAGGTTTCCTTTGCGCTCTGCAACGAGTTTTGTTTTCCCGTCCTTTCCACGCACTGTTGCTCTATCTTTGTCAAATAGAACAGTGTGTCCATGGTCTGTGATTTTTGCCACTGACAGTAGATTTGTACGTAGTTCTTTGACTAGCAACACATCATTGAGTTTCACGGACTCTTTCTGTTCACCGTCCGTTGTCACTACACTTGCCGTTCCCCGTGCGTTAATGTCAATTTGGATATCACTGGCTAACAACAATTTCTCCTTTCTCGTACTCGTACGTTTTTGAAGGATGTCTTCATCGTTACACATATGCGATGTACAGCCGCTATCCAAACACCAGCGTCTTACCCAAGCACTGTCTTTTGCACCTAGCAACTCTTCGCGCGTTACACCTAAAAACGCGGTTCCAATTACCTCGGCTTTTGACGACGATTCACCCCTTGAACTGTCTTGCGAACTTTTTCCGGGACATTCAGCAGCCTTATGACCGACACCATGACACTTAAAGCACTTGTATTGAAATTTTTTATTTTCCTTCGCTTTATTCTCTGTCATTTGGCGGAAATTTCCATTTTTCTTCCAGCTTCGGCCATTTTGGGACTTTCCCCTGCCTCTCTGCACCCACATCGCTTCTGCTGCTTCGTCGCTTTCCTGTTGTTTCCTCGAGTCGAATTCTTCCAGAACTTTCTGTCGAATTATTTCAGCACTCGGCACTGTATCTCGCGACTCCATCGAGCATTTTAGCACATTGAAGCTCGGTGGTAAGCTGTTCAGCAGCATATATGACAATAATTCTGGGGTCATGGGAATACCCATCGTTTCCAATTGCGCTGTGACGTCGAAGAAATCCATTAGCTGCGTTCGGAGATCCTCGCCCTCGGCCATCTTGAACGTTGATATGCGCTTCAGCAAGCTCGCCTTCTTGACAGGCCCCGTTGATGCAAATTCTGATTTTAATCTGCACCATACTTCTGCTGCTGTGCTCAACCCTCTGACCAATTGTAACAAGCTCGGGTCAATAGCAATTATCAAATCAGCCCTTGCTTTGGCGTCCTCGTCATCCCATTTTTCTTGCACTACCCTGGATTGTTCTTCTTCCGCTATCAGCTTCGGCCTCGGTATCTTGCCGCACACATGCTTCCAAGTACCATTTTTTACAGCCACAGCTTCCATTTGTACTGACCAACTATCATAGTTGTCTTTTGTCAGCGATTTTATATTAAAAGTTGACGACGTCATTTTGAAATTTTTCAATCCTTTTCACTGCGATTGTAAACTTTATCGCGTCTGGGCTTCTACACGACTGGACTTTCACGTATCTGGGCCCATAACCTGTTAAGGTTCAATTCAGACTGTTCGAGAAAGAAAAAACAATACAACGTATCGCCCGTACAAATTCTCAAGGCTTACTACTCTCATATAATAGAAGCAAATTTGACAGTATTTAACAAATCTTTTGTTTTTTTCGCGGAAAAAACTGGATATTATCTGCCTGTAGGGCATTGCGAACATTTTGCGCCATTTTTCCGGTCATTTGCTTGCCGAGGGATACTTACGTATTTTGGCTGGCTTTCAGAATCTTTTGTTTTTTTCGCGGAAAAAACTGGATATTATCTGCCTGTAGGGCATTGCGAACATTTTGCGCCATTTTTCCGGTCATTTGCTAGCCGAGGGATACTTACGTATTGTGGCTGGCTTTCAGAATCTTTTGTTTTTTTCGCGGAAAAAACTGGATATTATCTGCCGGTAGGTCATTGCGAACATTTTGCGCCATTTTTCCGGTCATTTGCTTGCCGAGGGATACTTACGTATTTTGGCTGGCTTTCAGAATCTTTTGTTTTTTTCGCGGAAAAAACTGGATATTATCTGCCTGTAGGGCATTGCGAACATTTTGCGCCATTTTTCCGGTCATTTGCTTGCCGAGGGATACTTACGTATTTTGGCTGGCTTTCAGAATCTTTTGTTTTTTTCGCGGAAAAAACTGGATATTATCTGCCTGTAGGGCATTGCGAACATTTTGCGCCATTTTTCCGGTCATTTGCTTGCCGAGGGATATTGACGTATTTTGGCTGGCTTTCAGAATCTTTTGTTTTTTTCGCGGAAAAAACTGGATATTATCTGCCTGTAGGGCATTGCGAACATTTTGCGCCATTTTTCCGGTCATTTGCTTGCCGAGGGATACTAACGTATTTTGGCTGCCTTCCAGAATCTTTTGTTTTTTTCGCGGAAAAAACTGGATATTATCTGCCTGTAGGGCATTGCGAACATTTTGCGCCATTTTTCCGGTCATTTGCTTGCCGAGGGATATTGACGTATTTTGGCTGGCTTTCAGAATCTTTTGTTTTTTTCGCGGAAAAAACTGGATATTATCTGCTTGTAGGGCATTGCGAACATTTTGCGCCATTTTTCCGGTCATTTGCTTGCCGAGGGATATTGACGTATTTTGGCTGGCTTTCAGAATCTTTTGTTTTTTTCGCGGAAAAAACTGGATATTTTCTGCCTGTAGGGCATTGCGATCATTTTGCGCCATTTTTCCGGTCATTTGCTTGCCGAGGGATACTTACGTATTTTCGCTGGCTTTCAGAATCTTTTGTTTTTTTTCGCGGAATAAACTGGATATTATCTGCCTGTAGGGCATTGCGAACATTTTGCGCCATTTTTCCGGTCATTTGCTTGCCGAGGGATACTTACGTATTTTGGCTGGCTTTCAGAATCTTTTGTTTTTTTCGCGGAAAAAACTGGATATTATCTGCCTGTAGGGCATTGCGAACATTTTGCGCCATTTTTCCGGTCATTTGCTTGCCGAGGGATACTTACGTATTTTGGCTGGCTTTCAGAATCTTTTGTTTTTTTTGCGGAAAAAACTGGATATTATCTGCCTGTAGGGCATTGCGAACATTTTGCGCCATTTTTCCATTCATTTGCTTGCCGAGGGATACTTACGTATTTTGGCTGGCTTTCAGAATCTTTTGTTTTTTTCGCGGAAAAAACTGGATATTATCTGCCTGTAGGGCATTGCGATCATTTTGCGCCATTTTTCCGGTCATTTGCTTGCCGAGGGATACTTACGTATTTTCGCTGGCTTTCAGAATCTTGCGTTTTTTTCGCGGAATAAACTGGATATTATCTGCCTGTAGGGCATTGCGAACATTTTGCGCCATTTTTCCGGTCATTTGCTTGCCGAGGGATACTTACGTATTTTGGCTGGCTTTCAGAATCTTTTGTTTTTTTCGCGGAAAAAACTGGATATTATCTGCCTGTAGGGCATTGCGAACATTTTGCGCCATTTTTCCGGTCATTTGCTTGCCGAGGGATACTTACGTATTTTGGCTGGCTTTCAGAATCTTTTGTTTTTTTCGCGGAAAAAACTGGATATTATCTGCCTGTAGGGCATTGCGAACATTTTGCGCCATTTTTCCGGTCATTTGCTTGCCGAGGGATATTGACGTATTTTGGCTGGCTTTCAGAATCTTTTGTTTTTTTCGCGGAAAAAACTGGATATTATCTGCCTGTAGGGCATTGCGAACATTTTGCGCCATTTTTCCGGTCATTTGCTTGCCGAGGGATACTAACGTATTTTGGCTGCCTTCCAGAATCTTTTGTTTTTTTCGCGGAAAAAACTGGATATTATCTGCCTGTAGGGCATTGCGAACATTTTGCGCCATTTTTCCGGTCATTTGCTTGCCGAGGGATACTAACGTATTTTGGCTGCCTTCCAGAATCTTTTGTTTTTTTCGCGGAAAAAACTGGATATTATCTGCCTGTAGGGCATTGCGAACATTTTGCGCCATTTTTCCATTCATTTGCTTGCCGAGGGATACTTACGTATTTTGGCTGGCTTTCAGAATCTTTTGTTTTTTTCGCGGAAAAAACTGGATATTATCTGCCTGTAGGGCATTGCGAACATTTTGCGCCATTTTTCCATTCATTTGCTTGCCGAGGGATACTTACGTATTTTGGCTGGCTTTCAGAATCTTTTGTTTTTTTCGCGGAAAAAACTGGATATTATCTGCCTGTAGGGCATTGCGATCATTTTGCGCCATTTTTCCGGTCATTTGCTTGCCGAGGGATACTTACGTATTTTCGCTGGCTTTCAGAATCTTTTGTTTTTTTCGCGGAATAAACTGGATATTATCTGCCTGTAGGGCATTGCGAACATTTTGCGCCATTTTTCCGGTCATTTGCTTGCCGAGGGATACTTACGTATTTTGGCTGGCTTTCAGAATCTTTTGTTTTTTTCGCGGAAAAAACTGGATATTATCTGCCTGTAGGGCATTGCGAACATTTTGCGCCATTTTTCCGGTCATTTGCTTGCCGAGGGATACTTACGTATTTTGGCTGGCTTTCAGAATCTTTTGTTTTTTTTGCGGAAAAAACTGGATATTATCTGCCTGTAGGGCATTGCGAACATTTTGCGCCATTTTTCCATTCATTTGCTTGCCGAGGGATACTTACGTATTTTGGCTGGCTTTCAGAATCTTTTGTTTTTTTCGCGGAAAAAACTGGATATTATCTGCCTGTAGGGCATTGCGATCATTTTGCGCCATTTTTCCGGTCATTTGCTTGCCGAGGGATACTTACGTATTTTCGCTGGCTTTCAGAATCTTTTGTTTTTTTCGCGGAATAAACTGGATATTATCTGCCTGTAGGGCATTGCGAACATTTTGCGCCATTTTTCCGGTCATTTGCTTGCCGAGGGATACTTACGTATTTTGGCTGGCTTTCAGAATCTTTTGTTTTTTTCGCGGAAAAAACTGGATATTATCTGCCTGTAGGGCATTGCGAACATTTTGCGCCATTTTTCCGGTCATTTGCTTGCCGAGGGATACTTACGTATTTTGGCTGGCTTTCAGAATCTTTTGTTTTTTTCGCGGAAAAAACTGGATATTATCTGCCTGTAGGGCATTGCGATCATTTTGCGCCATTTTTCCGGTCATTTGCTTGCCGAGGGATACTTACGTATTTTCGCTGACTTTCAGAATCTTTTGTTTTTTTCGCGGAATAAACTGGATATTATCTGCCTGTAGGGCATTGCGAACATTTTGCGCCATTTTTCCGGTCATTTGCTTGCCGAGGGATACTTACGTATTTTGGCTGGCTTTCAGAATCTTTTGTTTTTTTCGCGGAAAAAACTGGATATTATCTGCCTGTAGGGCATTGCGAACATTTTGCGCCATTTTTCCGGTCATTTGCTTGCCGAGGGATACTTACGTATTTTGGCTGGCTTTCAGAATCTTTTGTTTTTTTTGCGGAAAAAACTGGATATTATCTGCCTGTAGGGCATTGCGAACATTTTGCGCCATTTTTCCATTCATTTGCTTGCCGAGGGATACTTACGTATTTTGGCTGGCTTTCAGAATCTTTTGTTTTTTTCGCGGAAAAAACTGGATATTATCTGCCTGTAGGGCATTGCGATCATTTTGCGCCATTTTTCCGGTCATTTGCTTGCCGAGGGATACTTACGTATTTTCGCTGGCTTTCAGAATCTTTTGTTTTTTTCGCGGAATAAACTGGATATTATCTGCCTGTAGGGCATTGCGAACATTTTGCGCCATTTTTCCGGTCATTTGCTTGCCGAGGGATACTTACGTATTTTGGCTGGCTTTCAGAATCTTTTGTTTTTTTCGCGGAAAAAACTGGATATTATCTGCCTGTAGGGCATTGCGAACATTTTGCGCCATTTTTCCGGTCATTTGCTTGCCGAGGGATACTTACGTATTTTGGCTGGCTTTCAGAATCTTTTGTTTTTTTCGCGGAAAAAACTGGATATTATCTGCCTGTAGGGCATTGCGAACATTTTGCGCCATTTTTCCGGTCATTTGCTTGCCGAGGGATATTGACGTATTTTGGCTGGCTTTCAGAATCTTTTGTTTTTTTCGCGGAAAAAACTGGATATTATCTGCCTGTAGGGCATTGCGAACATTTTGCGCCATTTTTCCGGTCATTTGCTTGCCGAGGGATACTAACGTATTTTGGCTGCCTTCCAGAATCTTTTGTTTTTTTCGCGGAAAAAACTGGATATTATCTGCCTGTAGGGCATTGCGAACATTTTGCGCCATTTTTCCGGTCATTTGCTTGCCGAGGGATACTAACGTATTTTGGCTGCCTTCCAGAATCTTTTGTTTTTTTCGCGGAAAAAACTGGATATTATCTGCCTGTAGGGCATTGCGAACATTTTGCGCCATTTTTCCATTCATTTGCTTGCCGAGGGATACTTACGTATTTTGGCTGGCTTTCAGAATCTTTTGTTTTTTTCGCGGAAAAAACTGGATATTATCTGCCTGTAGGGCATTGCGATCATTTTGCGCCATTTTTCCGGTCATTTGCTTGCCGAGGGATACTTACGTATTTTCGCTGGCTTTCAGAATCTTTTGTTTTTTTTCGCGGAATAAACTGGATATTATCTGCCTGTAGGGCATTGCGAACATTTTGCGCCATTTTTCCGGTCATTTGCTTGCCGAGGGATACTTACGTATTTTGGCTGGCTTTCAGAATCTTTTGTTTTTTTCGCGGAAAAAACTGGATATTATCTGCCTGTAGGGCATTGCGAACATTTTGCGCCATTTTTCCGGTCATTTGCTTGCCGAGGGATACTTACGTATTTTGGCTGGCTTTCAGAATCTTTTGTTTTTTTTGCGGAAAAAACTGGATATTATCTGCCTGTAGGGCATTGCGAACATTTTGCGCCATTTTTCCATTCATTTGCTTGCCGAGGGATACTTACGTATTTTGGCTGGCTTTCAGAATCTTTTGTTTTTTTCGCGGAAAAAAATGGATATTATCTGCCTATAGGGCATTGCGATCATTTTGCGCCATTTTTCCGGTCATTTGCTTGCCGAGGGATACTTACGTATTTTGGCTGGCTTTCAGAATCTTTTGTTTTTTTCGCGGAATAAACTGGATATTATCTGCCTGTAGGGCATTGCGAACATTTTGCGCCATTTTTCCGGTCATTTGCTTGCCGAGGGATACTTACGTATTTTGGCTGGCTTTCAGAATCTTTTGTTTTTTTCGCGGAAAAAACTGGATATTATCTGCCTGTAGGGCATTGCGAACATTTTGCGCCATTTTTCCGGTCATTTGCTTGCCGAGGGATACTTACGTATTTTCGCTGGCTTTCAGAATCTTTTGTTTTTTTCGCGGAAAAAACTGGATATTATCTGCCTGTAGGTCATTGCGAACATTTTGCGCCATTTTTCCGGTCATTTGCTTGCCGAGGGATACTTACGGAATTTGGCTGGCTTTCAGAATCTTTTGTTTTTTTCGCGGAAAAAACTGGATATTATCTGCCTGTAGGGCATTGCGAACATTTTGCGCCATTTTTCCGGTCATTTGCTTGCCAAGGGATACTTACGTATTTTGGCTGGCTTTCAGAATCTTTTGTTTTTTTCGCGGAAAAAACTGGATATTATCTGCCTGTAGGGCATTGCGATCATTTTGCGCCATTTTTCCGGTCATTTCCTTGCCGAAGGATATTTACGTATTTTGGCTGGCTTTCAGAATCTTTTGTTTTTTTCGCGGAAAAAACTGGATATTATCTGCCTGTAGGGCATTGCGAACATTTTGCGCCATTTTTCCGGTCATTTGCTTGCCGGGGGATACTTACGTATTTTGGCTGGCTTTCAGAATCTTTTGTTTTTTTCGCGGAAAAAACTGGATATTATCTGCCTGTAGGGCATTGCGATCATTTTGCGCCATTTTTCCGGTCATTTGCTTGCCGAGGGATACTTACGTATTTTGGCTGGCTTTCAGAATCTTTTGTTTTTCTCGCGGAAAAAACTGGATATTATCTGCCTGTAGGGCATTGCGAACATTTTGCGCCATTTTTCCGGTCATTTGCTTGCCGAGGGATACTTACGTAATTTGGCTGGCTTTCAGAATCTTTTGTTTTTTTCGCGGAAAAAACTGGATATTATCTGCCTGTAGGTCATTGCGAACATTTTGCGCCATTTTTCCGGTCATTTGCTTGCCGAGGGATACTTACGGAATTTGGCTGGCTTTCAGAATCTTTGGTTTTTTTCGCGGAAAAAACTGGATATTATCTGCCTGTAGGGCATTGCGAACATTTTGCGCCATTTTTCCGGTCATTTGCTTGCCAAGGGATACTTACGTATTTTGGCTGGCTTTCAGAATCTTTTGTTTTTTTCGCGGAAAAAACTGGATATTATCTGCCTGTAGGGCATTGCGATCATTTTGCGCCATTTTTCCGGTCATTTCCTTGCCGAAGGATATTTACGTATTTTGGCTGGCTTTCAGAATCTTTTGTTTTTTTCGCGGAAAAAACTGGATATTATCTGCCTGTAGGGCATTGCGAACATTTTGCGCCATTTTTCCGGTCATTTGCTTGCCGGGGGATACTTACGTATTTTGGCTGGCTTTCAGAATCTTTTGTTTTTTTCGCGGAAAAAACTGGATATTATCTGCCTGTAGGTCATTGCGAACATTTTGCGCCATTTTTCCGGTCATTTGCTTGCCGAGGGATACTTACGGAATTTGGCTGGCTTTCAGAATCTTTTGTTTTTTTTCGCGGAAAAAACTGGATATTATCTGCCTGTAGGGCATTGCGAACATTTTGCGCCATTTTTCCGGTCATTTGCTTGCCAAGGGATACTTACGTATTTTGGCTGGCTTTCAGAATCTTTTGTTTTGTTCGCGGAAAAAACTGGATATTATCTGCCTGTAGGGCATTGCGATCATTTTGCGCCATTTTTCCGGTCATTTCCTTGCCGAAGGATATTTACGTATTTTGGCTGGCTTTCAGAATCTTTTGTTTTTTTCGCGGAAAAAACTGGATATTATCTGCCTGTAGGGCATTGCGAACATTTTGCGCCATTTTTCCGGTCATTTGCTTGCCGGGGGATACTTATGTATTTTGGCTGGCTTTCAGAATCTTTTGTTTTTTTCGCGGAAAAAACTGGATATTATCTGCCTGTAGGGCATTGCGATCATTTTGCGCCATTTTTCCGGTCATTTGCTTCCCGAGGGATACTTACGTATTTTGGCTGGCTTTCAGAATCTTTTGTTTTTCTCGCGGAAAAAACTGGATATTATCTGCCTGTAGGGCATTGCGAACATTTTGCGCCATTTTTCCGGTCATTTGCTTGCCGAGGGATACTTACGTATTTTGGCTGGCTTTCAGAATCTTTTGTTTTTTCGCGGAAAAAACTGGATATTATCTGCCTGTAGGTCATTGCGAACATTTTGCGCCATTTTTCCGGTCATTTGCTTGCCGAGGGATACTTACGGAATTTGGCTGGCTTTCAGAATCTTTGGTTTTTTTCGCGGAAAAAACTGGATATTATCTGCCTGTAGGGCATTGCGAACATTTTGCGCCATTTTTCCGGTCATTTGCTTGCCAAGGGATACTTACGTATTTTGGCTGGCTTTCAGAATCTTTTGTTTTTTTCGCGGAAAAAAACTGGATATTATCTGCCTGTAGGTCATTGCGAACATTTTGCGCCATTTTTTCCGGTCATTTGCTTGCCGAGGGATACTTACGGAATTTGGCTGGCTTTCAGAATCTTTGGTTTTTTTCGCGGAAAAAACTGGATATTATCTGCCTGTAGGGCATTGCGAACATTTTGCGCCATTTTTCCGGTCATTTGCTTGCCAAGGGAAACTTACGTATTTTGGCTGGCTTTCAGAATCTTTTGTTTTTTTCGCGGAAAAAACTGGATATTATCTGCCTGTAAGGCATTGCGATCATTTTGCGCCATTTTTCCGGTCATTTCCTTGCCGAAGGATATTTACGTATTTTGGCTGGCTTTCAGAATCTTTTGTTTTTTTCGCGGAAAAAACTGGATATTATCTGCCATGTAGGGCATTGCGAACATTTTGCGCCATTTTTCCGGTCATTTGCTTGCCGGGGGATACTTACGTATTTTGGCTGGCTTTCAGAATCTTTTGTTTTTTTTTGCGGAAAAAACTGGATATTATCTGCCTGTAGGGCATTGCGATCATTTTGCGCCATTTTTCCGGTCATTTGCTTGCCGAGGGATACTTACGTATTTTGGCTGGCTTTCAGAATCTTTTGTTTTTCTCGCGGAAAAAACTGGATATTATCTGCCTGTAGGTCATTGCGAACATTTTGCGCCATTTTTCCGGTCATTTGCTTGCCGAGGGATACTTACGGAATTTGGCTGGCTTTCAGAATCTTTGGTTTTTTTTCGCGGAAAAAACTGGATATTATCTGCCTGTAGGGCATTGCGAACATTTTGCGCCATTTTTCCGGTCATTTGCTTGCCAAGGGATACTTACGTATTTTGGCTGGCTTTCAGAATCTTTTGTTTTTTTCGCGGAAAAAACTGGATATTATCTGCCTGTAGGGCATTGCGATCATTTTGCGCCATTTTTCCGGTCATTTGCTTGCCGAGGGATACTTACGTATTTTGGCTGGCTTTCAGAATCTTTTGTTTTTTCGCGGAAAAAAGTGGATATTATCTGCCTGTAGGTCATTGCGAACATTTTGCGCCATTTTTCCGGTCATTTGCTTGCCGAGGGATACTTACGTATTTTGGCTGGCTTTCAGAATCTTTTGTTTTTTTCGCGGAAAAAACTGGATATTATCTGCCTGTAGGGCATTGCGATCATTTTGCGCCATTTTTCCGGTCATTTGCTTGCCGAGGGATACTTACGTATTTTCGCTGGCTTTCAGAATCTTTTAGTTTTTTCGCGGAAAAACTGGATATTATCTGCCTGTAGGTCATTGCGAACATTTTGCGCCATTTTTCCGGTCATTTGCTTGCCGAGGGATACTTACGTATTTTGGCTGGCTTTCAGAATCTTTTGTTTTTTTCGCGGAAAAAACTGGATATTATCTGCCTGTAGGGCATTGCGAACATTTTGCGCCATTTTTCCGGTCATTTGCTTGCCGAGGGATACTTACGTATTTTGGCTGGCTTTCAGAATCTTTTAGTTTTTTCGCGGAAAAAACTGGATATTATCTGCCTGTAGGGCATTGCGAACATTTTGCGCCATTTTTCCGGTCATTTGCTTGCCTAGGGATACTTACGTATTTTTGCTTGCCGAGGGATACTTACGTATTTTGGCTGGCCTTCAGAATCTTTTGTTTTTTTCGCGGAAAAAACTGGATATTATCTGCCTGTAGGGCATTGCGAACATTTTGCGCCATTTTTCCGGTCATTTGCTTGCCGAGGGATACTTACGTATTTTGGCTGGCTTTCAGAATCTTTTGTTTTTTTCGCGGAAAAAACTGGATATTATCTGCCTGTAGGACATTGCGAACATTTTGCGCCATTTTTCCGGTCATTTGCTTGCCGAGGGATACTTACGTATTTTGGCTGGCTTTCAGAATCTTTTGCTTTTTTCGCGGAAAAAACTGGATATTATCTGCCTGTAGGGCATTGCGAACATTTTGCGCCATTTTTCCGGTCATTTGCTTGCCGAGGGATACTTACGTATTTTCGCTGGCTTTCAGAATCTTTTGTTTTTTTCGCGGAAAAAACTGGATATTATCTGCCTGTAGGTCATTGCGAACATTTTGCGCCATTTTTCCGGTCATTTGCTTGCCAAGGGATACTTACGGAATTTGGCTGGCTTTCAGAATCTTTTGTTTTTTTCGCGGAAAAAACTGGATATTATCTGCCTGTAGGGCATTGCGAACATTTTGCGCCATTTTTCCGGTCATTTGCTTGCCGAGGGATACTTACGTATTTTGGCTTGCTTTCAGAATCTTTTGTTTTTTTCGCGGAAAAAACTGGATATTATCTGCCTGTAGGGCATTGCGAACATTTTGCGCCATTTTTCCGGTCATTTGCTTGCCGAGGGATACTTACGTATTTTGGCTGGCTTTCAGAATCTTTTGTTTTTTTCGCGGAAAAAACTGGATATTATCTGCCTGTAGGGCATTGCGAACATTTTGCGCCATTTTTCCGGTCATTTTCTTGCCGAGGGATACTTACGGAATTTGGCTGGCTTTCAGAATCTTTTGTTTTTTTCGCGGAAAAAACTGGATATTATCTGCCTGTAGGTCATTGCGAACATTTTGCGCCATTTTTCCGGTCATTTGCTTGCCGAGGGATACTTACGGAATTTGGCTGGCTTTCAGAATCTTTGGTTTTTTTCGCGGAAAAAACTGGATATTATCTGCCTGTAGGGCATTGCGAACATTTTGCGCCATTTTTCCGGTCATTTGCTTGCCAAGGGATACTTACGTATTTTGGCTGGCTTTCAGAATCTTTTGTTTTTTTCGCGGAAAAAACTGGATATTATCTGCCTGTAGGGCATTGCGATCATTTTGCGCCATTTTTCCGGTCATTTGCTTGCCGAGGGATACTTACGTATTTTGGCTGGCTTTCAGAATCTTTTGTTTTTTCGCGGAAAAAAGTGGATATTATCTGCCTGTAGGTCATTGCGAACATTTTGCGCCATTTTTCCGGTCATTTGCTTGCCGAGGGATACTTACGTATTTTGGCTGGCTTTCAGAATCTTTTGTTTTTTTCGCGGAAAAAACTGGATATTATCTGCCTGTAGGGCATTGCGATCATTTTGCGCCATTTTTCCGGTCATTTGCTTGCCGAGGGATACTTACGTATTTTCGCTGGCTTTCAGAATCTTTTAGTTTTTTCGCGGAAAAACTGGATATTATCTGCCTGTAGGTCATTGCGAACATTTTGCGCCATTTTTCCGGTCATTTGCTTGCCGAGGGATACTTACGTATTTTGGCTGGCTTTCAGAATCTTTTGTTTTTTTCGCGGAAAAAACTGGATATTATCTGCCTGTAGGGCATTGCGAACATTTTGCGCCATTTTTCCGGTCATTTGCTTGCCGAGGGATACTTACGTATTTTGGCTGGCTTTCAGAATCTTTTAGTTTTTTCGCGGAAAAAACTGGATATTATCTGCCTGTAGGGCATTGCGAACATTTTGCGCCATTTTTCCGGTCATTTGCTTGCCTAGGGATACTTACGTATTTTTGCTTGCCGAGGGATACTTACGTATTTTGGCTGGCCTTCAGAATCTTTTGTTTTTTTCGCGGAAAAAACTGGATATTATCTGCCTGTAGGGCATTGCGAACATTTTGCGCCATTTTTCCGGTCATTTGCTTGCCGAGGGATACTTACGTATTTTGGCTGGCTTTCAGAATCTTTTGTTTTTTTCGCGGAAAAAACTGGATATTATCTGCCTGTAGGACATTGCGAACATTTTGCGCCATTTTTCCGGTCATTTGCTTGCCGAGGGATACTTACGTATTTTGGCTGGCTTTCAGAATCTTTTGCTTTTTTCGCGGAAAAAACTGGATATTATCTGCCTGTAGGGCATTGCGAACATTTTGCGCCATTTTTCCGGTCATTTGCTTGCCGAGGGATACTTACGTATTTTCGCTGGCTTTCAGAATCTTTTGTTTTTTTCGCGGAAAAAACTGGATATTATCTGCCTGTAGGTCATTGCGAACATTTTGCGCCATTTTTCCGGTCATTTGCTTGCCAAGGGATACTTACGGAATTTGGCTGGCTTTCAGAATCTTTTGTTTTTTTCGCGGAAAAAACTGGATATTATCTGCCTGTAGGGCATTGCGAACATTTTGCGCCATTTTTCCGGTCATTTGCTTGCCGAGGGATACTTACGTATTTTGGCTTGCTTTCAGAATCTTTTGTTTTTTTCGCGGAAAAAACTGGATATTATCTGCCTGTAGGGCATTGCGAACATTTTGCGCCATTTTTCCGGTCATTTGCTTGCCGAGGGATACTTACGTATTTTGGCTGGCTTTCAGAATCTTTTGTTTTTTTCGCGGAAAAAACTGGATATTATCTGCCTGTAGGGCATTGCGAACATTTTGCGCCATTTTTCCGGTCATTTGCTTGCCGAGGGATACTTACGTATTTTGGCTGGCTTTCAGAATCTTTTGTTTTTGTCGCGGAAAAAACTGGATATTATCTGCCTGTAGGGCATTGCGATCATTTTGCGCCATTTTTCCGGTCATTTGCTTGCCGAGGGATACTTACGTATTTTCGCTGGCTTTCAGAATCTTTTGTTTTTTTTCGCGGAAAAAACTGGATATTATCTGCCTGTAGGGCATTGCGAACATTTTGCGCCATTTTTCCGGTCATTTGCTTGCCGAGGGATACTTACGTATTTTGGCTGGCTTTCAGAATCTTTGGTTTTTTTCGCGGAAAAAACTGGATATTATCTGCCGGTAGGTCATTGCGAACATTTTGCGCCATTTTTCCGGTCATTTGCTTGCCGAGGGATACTAACGTATTTTGGCTGGCTTTCAGAATCTTTTGTTTTTTTCGCGGAAAAAACTGGATATTATCTGCCGGTAGGTCATTGCGAACATTTTGCGCCATTTTTCCGGTCATTTGCTTGCCGAGGGATACTTACGGAATTTGGCTGGCTTTCAGAATCTTTTGTTTTTTTCGCGGAAAAAACTGGATATTATCTGCCTGTAGGGCATTGCGAACATTTTGCGCCATTTTTCCGGTCATTTGCTTGCCGAGGGATACTTACGTATTTTGGCTGGCTTTCAGAATCTTTTGTTTTTTTCGCGGAAAAAACTGGATATTATCTGCCTGCAGGTCATTGCGAACATTTTGCGCCATTTTTCCGGTCATTCGCTTGCCGAGGGATACTTACGTATTTTGGCTGGCTTTCAAAATCTTTTGTTTTTTTCGCGGAAAAAACTGGATATTATCTGCCTGTAGGGCATTGCGGACATTTTGCGCCATTTTTCCGGTCATTTGCTTGCCGAGGGATATTTACGTATTTTGGCTGGCTTTCAGAATCTTTTGTTTTTTTCGCGGAAAAAACTGGATATTATCTGCCTGTAGGGCATTGCGAACATTTTGCGCCATTTTTCCGGTCATTTGCTTGCCGAGGGATACTTACGTATTTTGGCTGGCTTTCAGAATCTTTTGTTTTTTTCGCGGTAAAACTGGATATTATCTGCCTGTAGGGCATTGCGAACATTTTGCGCCATTTTTCCGGTCATTTGCTTGCCGAGGGATATTTACGTATTTTGGCTGGCTTTCAGAATCTTTTTTTTTTCGCGGAAAAAACTGGATATTATCTGCCTGTAGGGCATTGCGAACATTTTGCGCCATTTTTCCGGTCATTTGCTTGC
This sequence comes from Oxycera nigricornis, assembly GCA_963942545.1. NCBI lineage: Eukaryota > Metazoa > Arthropoda > Insecta > Diptera > Stratiomyidae > Oxycera > Oxycera nigricornis. The sequence goes on along the minus strand of CAWWDL010000168.1, from coordinate 7,698 downwards.
CGAGGGATACTTACGTATTTTGGCTGGCTTTCAGAATCTTTTGCTTTTTTCGCGGAAAAAACTGGATATTATCTGCCTGTAGGGCATTGCGAACATTTTGCGCCATTTTTCCGGTCATTTGCTTGCCGAGGGATACTTACGGAATTTGGCTGGCTTTCAGAATCTTTTGTTTTTTCGCGGAAAAAACTGGATATTATCTGCCTGTAGGGCATTGCGAACATTTTGCGCCATTTTTCCGGTCATTTGCTTGCCGAGGGATATTTACGTATTTTGGCTGGCTTTCAGAATCTTTTGTTTTTTTCGCGGAAAAAACTGGATATTATCTGCCTGTAGGGCATTGCGAACATTTTGCGCCATTTTTCCGGTCATTTGCTTGCCGAGGGATATTTACGTATTTTGGCTGGCTTTCAGAATCTTTTGTTTTTTTCGCGGAAAAAACTGGATATTATCTGCCTGTAGGGCATTGCGAACATTTTGCGCCATTTTTCCGGTCATTTGCTTGCCGAGGGATACTTACGTATTTTGGCTGGCTTTCAGAATCTTTTGTATTTTTGGCGGAAAAAACTGGATATTATCTGCCTGTAGGGCATTGCGAACATTTTGCGCCATTTTTCCGGTCATTTGCTAGCCGAGGGATACTTACGTATTTTCGCTGGCTTTCAGAATCTTTTGTTTGTTTCGCGGAAAAAACTGGATATTATCTGCCTGTAGGTCATTGCGAACATTTTGCGCCATTTTTCCGGTCATTTGCTTGCCGAGGGATACTTACGGAATTTGGCTGGCTTTCAGAATCTTTTGTTTTTTTCGCGGAAAAAACTGGATATTATCTGCCGGTAGGTCATTGCGAACATTTTGCGCCATTTTTCCGGTCATTTGCTTGCCGAGGGATACTTACGTATTTTGGCTGGCTTTCAGAATCTTTTGTTTTTTTCGCGGAAAAAACTGGATATTATCTGCCTGCAGGTCATTGCGAACATTTTGCGCCATTTTTCCGGTCATTCGCTTGCCGAGGGATACTTACGTATTTTGGCTGGCTTTCAAAATCTTTTGTTTTTTTCGCGGAAAAAACTGGATATTATCTGCCTGTAGGGCATTGCGGACATTTTGCGCCATTTTTCCGGTCATTTGCTTGCCAAGGGATATTTACGTATTTTGGCTGGCTTTCAGAATCTTTTGTTTTTTTCGCGGAAAAAACTGGATATTATCTGCCTGTTCGGTATTGCGAACATTTTGCGCCATTTTTCCGGTCATTTGCTTGCCGAGGGATACTTACGTATTTTGGCTGGCTTTCAGAATCTTTTGTTTTTTTCGCGGTAAAACTGGATATTATCTGCCTGTAGGGCATTGCGAACATTTTGCGCCATTTTTCCGGTCATTTGCTTGCCGAGGGATATTTACGTATTTTGGCTGGCTTTCAGAATCTTTGGTTTTTTTCGCGGAAAAAACTGGATATTATCTGCCGGTAGGTCATTGCGAACATTTTGCGCCATTTTTCCGGTCATTTGCTTGCCGAGGGATACTTACGGAATGTCGCTGGCTTTCGGAATCTTTTGTTTTTTTCGCGGAAAAAACTGGATATTATCTGCCGGTAGGTCATTGCGAACATTTTGCGCCATTTTTCCGGTCATTTGCTTGCCGAGGGATACTTACGTATTTTGGCTGGCTTTCAGAATCTTTTGTTTTTTTCGCGGAAAAAACTGGATATTATCTGCCTGTAGGGCATTGCGAACATTTTGCGCCATTTTTCCGGTCATTTGCTTGCCGAGGGATACTTACGTATTTTGGCTGGCTTTCAGAATCTTTGGTTTTTTTCGCGGAAAAAACTGGATATTATCTGCCGGTAGGTCATTGCGAACATTTTGCGCCATTTTTCCGGTCATTTGCTTGCCGAGGGATACTTACGGAATGTCGCTGGCTTTCAGAATCTTTTGTTTTTTTCGCGGAAAAAACTGGATATTATCTGCCGGTAGGTCATCGCGAACATTTTGCGCCATTTTTCCGGTCATTTGCTTGCCGAGGGATACTTACGTATTTTGGCTGGCTTTCATAATCTTTGGTTTTTTTCGCGGAAAAACCTGGATATTATCTGCCGGTAGGTCATTGCGAACATTTTGCGCCATTTTTCCGGTCATTTGCTTGCCGAGGGATACTTACGGAATGTCGCTGGCTTTCAGAATCTTTTGTTTTTTTCGCGGAAAAAACTGGATATTATCTGCCGGTAGGTCATTGCGAACATTTTGCGCCATTTTTCCGGTCATTTGCTTGCCGAGGGATACTTACGTATTTTGGCTGGCTTTCAGAATCTTTTGTTTTTTTCGCGGAAAAAACTGGATATTATCTGCCGGTAGGTCATTGCGAACATTTTGCGCCATTTTTCCGGTCATTTGCTTGCCGAGGGATACTTACGGAATTTGGCTGGCTTTCAGAATCTTTTGTTTTTTGTCGCGGAAAAATTTGGATATTATCTGCCGGTAGGTCATTGCGAACATTTTGCGCCATTTTTCCGGTCATTTGCTTGCCGAGGGATACATGCATATTTTGGCTGGCTTTCAGAATCTTTTGATTTTTTCGCGGAAAAAACTGGATATTATCTGCCTGTAGGGCATTGCGAACATTTTGCGCCATTTTTCCGGTCATTTGCTTGCCGAGGGATATTTACGTATTATGGCTGGCTTTCATAATCTTTTGTTTTTTTCGCGGAAAAAACTGGATATTATCTGCCTGTAGGGCATTGCGAACATTTTGCGCCATTTTTCCGGTCATTTGCTTGCCGAGGGATACTTACGTATTTTGGCTGGCTTTCAGAATCTTTTGTTTTTGTCGCGGAAAAAACTGGATATTATCTGCCTGTAGGGCATTGCGATCATTTTGCGCCATTTTTCCGGTCATTTGCTTGCCGAGGGATACTTACGTATTTTCGCTGGCTTTCAGAATCTTTTGTTTTTTTTTCGCGGAAAAAACTGGATATTATCTGCCTGTAGGGCATTGCGAACATTTTGCGCCATTTTTCCGGTCATTTGCTTGCCGAGGGATACTTACGTATTTTGGCTGGCTTTCAGAATCTTTGGTTTTATTCGCGGAAAAAACTGGATATTATCTGCCGGTAGGTCATTGCGAACATTTTGCGCCATTTTTCCGGTCATTTGCTTGCCGAGGGATACTTACGTATTTTGGCTGGCTTTCAGAATCTTTTGTTTTTTTCGCGGAAAAAACTGGATATTATCTGCCGGTAGGTCATTGCGAACATTTTGCGCCATTTTTCCGGTCATTTGCTTGCCGAGGGATACTTACGGAATTTGGCTGGCTTTCAGAATCTTTTGTTTTTTTCGCGGAAAAAACTGGATATTATCTGCCTGTAGGGCATTGCGAACATTTTGCGCCATTTTTCCGGTCATTTGCTTGCCGAGGGATACTTACGTATTTTGGCTGGCTTTCAGAATCTTTTGTTTTTTTCGCGGAAAAAACTGGATATTATCTGCCTGCAGGTCATTGCGAACATTTTGCGCCATTTTTCCGGTCATTCGCTTGCCGAGGGATACTTACGTATTTTGGCTGGCTTTCAAAATCTTTTGTTTTTTTCGCGGAAAAAACTGGATATTATCTGCCTGTAGGGCATTGCGGACATTTTGCGCCATTTTTCCGGTCATTTGCTTGCCGAGGGATATTTACGTATTTTGGCTGGCTTTCAGAATCTTTTGTTTTTTTCGCGGAAAAAACTGGATATTATCTGCCTGTAGGGCATTGCGAACATTTTGCGCCATTTTTCCGGTCATTTGCTTGCCGAGGGATACTTACGTATTTTGGCTGGCTTTCAGAATCTTTTGTTTTTTTCGCGGTAAAACTGGATATTATCTGCCTGTAGGGCATTGCGAACATTTTGCGCCATTTTTCCGGTCATTTGCTTGCCGAGGGATATTTACGTATTTTGGCTGGCTTTCAGAATCTTTTTTTTTTCGCGGAAAAAACTGGATATTATCTGCCTGTAGGGCATTGCGAACATTTTGCGCCATTTTTCCGGTCATTTGCTTGCCGAGGGATACTTACGTATTTTGGCTGGCTTTCAGAATCTTTTGCTTTTTTCGCGGAAAAAACTGGATATTATCTGCCTGTAGGGCATTGCGAACATTTTGCGCCATTTTTCCGGTCATTTGCTTGCCGAGGGATACTTACGGAATTTGGCTGGCTTTCAGAATCTTTTGTTTTTTCGCGGAAAAAACTGGATATTATCTGCCTGTAGGGCATTGCGAACATTTTGCGCCATTTTTCCGGTCATTTGCTTGCCGAGGGATATTTACGTATTTTGGCTGGCTTTCAGAATCTTTTGTTTTTTTCGCGGAAAAAACTGGATATTATCTGCCTGCAGGTCATTGCGAACATTTTGCGCCATTTTTCCGGTCATTTGCTTGCCGAGGGATATTTACGTATTTTGGCTGGCTTTCAGAATCTTTTGCTTTTTTCGCGGAAAAAACTGGATATTATCTGCCTGTAGGGCATTGCGAACATTTTGCGCCATTTTTCCGGTCATTTGCTTGCCGAGGGATATTTACGTATTTTGGCTGGCTTTCAGAATCTTTTTTTTTTCGCGGAAAAAACTGGATATTATCTGCCTGTAGGGCATTGCGAACATTTTGCGCCATTTTTCCGGTCATTTGCTTGCCGAGGGATACTTACGTATTTTGGCTGGCTTTCAGAATCTTTTGCTTTTTTCGCGGAAAAAACTGGATATTATCTGCCTGTAGGGCATTGCGAACATTTTGCGCCATTTTTCCGGTCATTTGCTTGCCGAGGGATACTTACGGAATTTGGCTGGCTTTCAGAATCTTTTGTTTTTTCGCGGAAAAAACTGGATATTATCTGCCTGTAGGGCATTGCGAACATTTTGCGCCATTTTTCCGGTCATTTGTTCGCCGAGGGATACTTACGTATTTTGGCTGGCTTTCAGAATCTTTTGTTTTTTTCGCGGAAAAAACTGGATATTATCTGCCTGCAGGTCATTGCGAACATTTTGCGCCATTTTTCCGGTCATTCGCTTGCCGAGGGATACTTACGTATTTTGGCTGGCTTTCAAAATCTTTTGTTTTTTTCGCGGAAAAAACTGGATATTATCTGCCTGTAGGGCATTGCGGACATTTTGCGCCATTTTTCCGGTCATTTGCTTGCCAAGGGATATTTACGTATTTTGGCTGGCTTTCAGAATCTTTTGTTTTTTTCGCGGAAAAAACTGGATATTATCTGCCTGTTCGGTATTGCGAACATTTTGCGCCATTTTTCCGGTCATTTGCTTGCCGAGGGATACTTACGTATTTTGGCTGGCTTTCAGAATCTTTTGTTTTTTTCGCGGTAAAACTGGATATTATCTGCCTGTAGGGCATTGCGAACATTTTGCGCCATTTTTCCGGTCATTTGCTTGCCGAGGGATATTTACGTATTTTGGCTGGCTTTCAGAATCTTTGGTTTTTTTCGCGGAAAAAACTGGATATTATCTGCCGGTAGGTCATTGCGAACATTTTGCGCCATTTTTCCGGTCATTTGCTTGCCGAGGGATACTTACGGAATGTCGCTGGCTTTCGGAATCTTTTGTTTTTTTCGCGGAAAAAACTGGATATTATCTGCCGGTAGGTCATTGCGAACATTTTGCGCCATTTTTCCGGTCATTTGCTTGCCGAGGGATACTTACGTATTTTGGCTGGCTTTCAGAATCTTTTGTTTTTTTCGCGGAAAAAACTGGATATTATCTGCCTGTAGGGCATTGCGAACATTTTGCGCCATTTTTCCGGTCATTTGCTTGCCGAGAGATACTTACGTATTTTGGCTGGCTTTCAGAATCTTTGGTTTTTTTCGCGGAAAAAACTGGATATTATCTGCCGGTAGGTCATTGCGAACATTTTGCGCCATTTTTCCGGTCATTTGCTTGCCGAGGGATACTTACGGAATGTCGCTGGCTTTCAGAATCTTTTGTTTTTTTCGCGGAAAAAACTGGATATTATCTGCCGGTAGGTCATCGCGAACATTTTGCGCCATTTTTCCGGTCATTTGCTTGCCGAGGGATACTTACGTATTTTGGCTGGCTTTCATAATCTTTGGTTTTTTTCGCGGAAAAACCTGGATATTATCTGCCGGTAGGTCATTGCGAACATTTTGCGCCATTTTTCCGGTCATTTGCTTGCCGAGGGATACTTACGGAATGTCGCTGGCTTTCAGAATCTTTTGTTTTTTTCGCGGAAAAAACTGGATATTATCTGCCGGTAGGTCATTGCGAACATTTTGCGCCATTTTTCCGGTCATTTGCTTGCCGAGGGATACTTACGTATTTTGGCTGGCTTTCAGAATCTTTTGTTTTTTTCGCGGAAAAAACTGGATATTATCTGCCGGTAGGTCATTGCGAACATTTTGCGCCATTTTTCCGGTCATTTGCTTGCCGAGGGATACTTACGGAATTTGGCTGGCTTTCAGAATCTTTTGTTTTTTGTCGCGGAAAAATTTGGATATTATCTGCCGGTAGGTCATTGCGAACATTTTGCGCCATTTTTCCGGTCATTTGCTTGCCGAGGGATACATACATATTTTGGCTGGCTTTCAGAATCTTTTGATTTTTTCGCGGAAAAAACTGGATATTATCTGCCTGTAGGGCATTGCGAACATTTTGCGCCATTTTTCCGGTCATTTGCTTGCCGAGGGATATTTACGTATTATGGCTGGCTTTCATAATCTTTTGTTTTTTTCGCGGAAAAAACTGGATATTATCTGCCTGTAGGGCATTGCGAACATTTTGCGCCATTTTTCCGGTCATTTGCTTGCCGAGGGATACTTACGTATTTTGGCTGGCTTTCAGAATCTTTTGTTTTTGTCGCGGAAAAAACTGGATATTATCTGCCTGTAGGGCATTGCGATCATTTTGCGCCATTTTTCCGGTCATTTGCTTGCCGAGGGATACTTACGTATTTTCGCTGGCTTTCAGAATCTTTTGTTTTTTTTTCGCGGAAAAAACTGGATATTATCTGCCTGTAGGGCATTGCGAACATTTTGCGCCATTTTTCCGGTCATTTGCTTGCCGAGGGATACTTACGTATTTTGGCTGGCTTTCAGAATCTTTGGTTTTTTTCGCGGAAAAAACTGGATATTATCTGCCGGTAGGTCATTGCGAACATTTTGCGCCATTTTTCCGGTCATTTGCTTGCCGAGGGATACTTACGTATTTTGGCTGGCTTTCAGAATCTTTTGTTTTTTTCGCGGAAAAAACTGGATATTATCTGCCGGTAGGTCATTGCGAACATTTTGCGCCATTTTTCCGGTCATTTGCTTGCCGAGGGATACTTACGGAATTTGGCTGGCTTTCAGAATCTTTTGTTTTTTTCGCGGAAAAAACTGGATATTATCTGCCTGTAGGGCATTGCGAACATTTTGCGCCATTTTTCCGGTCATTTGCTTGCCGAGGGATACTTACGTATTTTGGCTGGCTTTCAGAATCTTTTGTTTTTTTCGCGGAAAAAACTGGATATTATCTGCCTGCAGGTCATTGCGAACATTTTGCGCCATTTTTCCGGTCATTCGCTTGCCGAGGGATACTTACGTATTTTGGCTGGCTTTCAAAATCTTTTGTTTTTTTCGCGGAAAAAACTGGATATTATCTGCCTGTAGGGCATTGCGGACATTTTGCGCCATTTTTCCGGTCATTTGCTTGCCGAGGGATATTTACGT
>CAWWDL010000167.1:26714-62385 GCA_963942545.1 Oxycera nigricornis | reverse complement strand
CCCACAGACGATTCTAAACTGGTTGAAAGTCATGTCTGTGTTTACATGATCATTGTAAATACGTTTTAAGATCGGCGTTTATCTTAAAGTTTTGTTCCATCAGGTTATGGAATTCTAATAGAATGCATCGCATTTCGTCATCTATTCGTCCAGCTTCATATAGACATTCTATGAAGCAATATCTATAAAAACAACAACAAAAACAACAAAATGTTGGAATCACAAAGCACGTGATACCTAATTATAACTAATAATGATATTTAAATATTATTAATAATAATCATTCGCTATAATAGTATTTGATCGTTATAAATAATTTAATAATGTTGATAACAATTAAACATTATTAGTTGTTATTTGATATTGTAAATATAAACTCAATTATAATTATTCAGTAATAATGTTGATAACAATTAAATATTATTAGTTGTAATTTGATATTGTAAATATAAACTCAATTATAATTATTCAGTAATAATGTTGATAACAATTAAATATTATTAGTTGTAATTTGATATTGTAAATATAAACTCAATTATAATTGTAATTGTAATTGATAAAGACAGTCCCGTAGACAAGGGTCGGTATCGAAAGTGATTCGATATATTCATAATACTATAAAAGCAAAATCACAGCATCGAAGCAGTTCATAAATAGATTAGATCTGTTAAAAGCATTCAAAAGCGGTTTGCAAGACTAGTTTAACAGTTCCAAGTAGTTCAATAGCAGTTCAAAGCATCAACTCAACAGTTGAAAGCAGTTCAATAGCAGTTAACAGGACCAGTTTAACAGTTCAAAGCAGTTCAAAGGAGCACATTAACAGTTCATATCAGTTCAGTTGCAGTTCAAAGGATCAGTTTGATGAAGCTCGATAGCTGTTCAATACAGTTTGATAACAGTTCAATACGGTGTGAGTGGAGCAACAGGGAAGATAGGTCCAAACAATTCGAAAAAGATACAAATCGATTTAGGTGCAGCAAAAATCATTTCAGAATCAAATTAGAACCTATTGAAAGAATATTTCAAAATATTTTAGAGACCTTTCGAAACTTGAAGACAAATTGCTGCTGCTGTTGCCCCATAAACAATGAAAAGGAGAATGTATGATAAACAGTTACTCAGTGATATTGTAAAGTCAACCAATTCGATAAGGAAAAAGCATCAACAACTGAACGCTAACAAAGCCGGGATAGAGATTCAGTTGGAGGAAACATTTAAGCCAATCACTACCCCTCTCAAAGAATTTGTTAAAAGAACTAAGTTGTTGCAAGATCAAGCCATAAAAAAATGAAATTAAAGACAAGCCTTCATTACTTCGAGTTAAAAATGAAGAAAATGAAAAGAGAAAAAAGAGGAAGATAGTGAAGAAGTAGAAGACAGTTTCAAGGAAGATAGTGAAGAAGAAGAAGATAGTTTCAAAACTCCTCCACCACCAAAGTTAAAGCGAAAATTTAATCGCACCAGCACTTCATCTAATTCTTCTACAAGAGCTGTTCGTAAATATGTAACCTCTCCGGAAGGACAAAAACATCTTGAAGAGTACATGAAGCAAAACCATTTTTCAGATATTTCTAAACAATACCTAGATATTTATGTAAATCAACCGACTATAATTGATAGTATTTATGGTGTATATAAGGATGACGATGCTGAGGAGAATCGGAAAATAGGAAATTCGAATTTCGTAGTCGATGGCAATCAAATAGTTGTAGATGAGAATTCTTATATGGGAACTCAAGGTTTATTTGAGCTGCTTTTTATGAAGAACCCAGATCAAACATTATATACCAATGAAGATTTAGAGAATTATAAAAATATTCTTCTTCATAGTAATGCTCACAGGCGATCTTATGACAGTAGTAGTCAAGTCAATGGAAATCGAAGCTTTAAGTATACACAAATAATTTCTAAGCCGTTGGATAGCAAAGAAGGAAAGGGATTAAAACGAGCGGCCAACATTAAATACAATAACTACAGCTTAATGCAAACACCTTACAAACGGAAAGACTATATATATTGGAATGATCCGAATGAATTAGCAAGTCGATTGCAGTTACTCATTGCATGGCAACAAACAGATCACAATAATCATAATCACGAAATAATATCAATTATTGAAGAATTAAAAGAATCACAAATAATAGAATAAATACGATAACTTTCATCATCATCATTCTCTAGTTATTATTATTATTATTTATGAACGGGTGTTGATAAATTTGGTCGCTTTTTAAACGAAAGACCTACTATTATAAAAATATCAACCGTATAACGATTTTCGGGTCATTCTTAAATGAGCAAACGGGAAGTAGTAAACGAATTGCATACACCCGCTCGAAAAAAAAATCGCGCGCCGACGTGTTATAATAAAAGGTTTGGATGGCTTGTGACAGGCCGATTTAGTCGACATGGGAGCATATGCTGGCGATAATACGGGGTTTCGTTTCCTTCTTACGGTCATCGACACATTTTCAAAGTTGCATGGACGGCTCCGATCAAAACAGAACTGGCAAAGAAGTTGCTATGGGGATTGAACAAATTTTCCAACAAGGACGCACACCCAAAAATTTACAAACAGACGATGGAAAGGAATTCTACAACAAACACTTTAAAAATGTCATGGAGAAATATCAAATAAACCATTGTTCAATCGAACACTAAAGAATATGATAAAGGGTCTCGACGACTTGTGGCAAATTGATTTGGCGGAGATGGGCACATATTCTACCAATAATATAGGCTTTCGCTATTTGCTTACCGTAATCGATTCGTTTTCAAAATTTGTTTGGGTCATTCCATTAAAAACAAAGCGTGGAAGTGAGGTGGCTGGCGCAATGGATAGCATATTTTCTGACTCCTCGCGAATCCCCAAAAATGTGCACTGTGGTCTTGGAAAAGAATTTTATAACAAACCATTTCAAAAACTAATGCAAAGTCACAACAGCAATCATTATTCAACGTTGAATCCCTCAAAGCTTCGATAGTTGAGCGCTTTAATCGAGCCTTGAAGGGAATGATGTGGAAGGAGTTTAGCCTGCGTGGGTCTTATAAGTGGATTGATAACGTCCAAAATTTGGCAGACAAATATAACAACACAATTCACAGAACAATCAAATTGAAGTCCTGCGATGTGAATCCTTCAAACGAGGGGCTCTTGTTAAAAACCGTTTTTAGTAATTTAAAGGTGTTTTCGAAACCCAAATTTAGAATAGGTGATTTTGTCCGCATCAGTAAATACAAACATTTTTTCGAGACGGGGTATACTCCGAACTAGACAACTGAAATTTTCAAAGAGCAAGCTGTAAACAAGGCAAATCCAACAACATGTTTGCTTGCAGATTATAGGGGCGAACGCATACAGGGAGGATTTTATGAAAACGTGTTGCTAAAAACGAAACACCCTCACTTGTACCTCGTGGAAAGGGTTTTAAAACGAGCTGGAGATAAATTATATGTTAAATGGTTAGGCTTTCCAAGCCAACATAATTCCTGGATTTAAAATAAAAACAGATTTATCACAATATATTATATTTTATTGATTAATAAAGAAAGAAAAACATTTTAAAACAAAAAATCTTCACATCTCTCATTTCTTAGTCTTTTATAAAATTTTATAAGTTTTTCAATGTTGTTGCGTTTTCGATAAACACTGTGGCAGGCGCATGTATCCGGCCCGGATTTTGCGTCGTCTTTAGACCAAGGACAGCTGACAAAGTGTCTTCCGTGTATTGAATTTGTTTCGTCCGTTTTGTAATATAACATTAAAAATAATACATCTTTCATAGTTTGTTCGCGATGTTCTTCCAACAATATGCGGCTGTATTTAATCAAAAAGGAAAAGTAGTTTTCCAAATCCATTTTAGCTTTAAAAATATATCTGAGTGGTTGTTACTCGTGGGCAGCTTCTTATTTACTAAAAAAATTCTGTTCAGTGGCTGCTTCATAGGGCTCGTTGGGTGGTGTTATATCCATTTCCATTAAAATGTCAACAACTCGTTTGGAATTGAAAACATTAGATTTTCCCCGCAAATTCTTTTTAAATCTTTCCTCTCCTGCCCTCTGCGATTCCATATTCATTGACAAAATCACATTAGTGGATCTACACGAGCTTATACCCTTGAATTATAACCCGCAAATTCTTCGGCGTAGAAAACACATATCGTCCTATGTATCGGGTATATCTTGTAAAAAAAATTTTTTTCAATTGTTAATAATAAGGTTGGATTATGTTGAAATATATTGATCGAACAAAGTCTAGATTTTAATTTGCTTTAGATGTAAATGGTTTTTCTTTAAATGGACAATACCTCTTTATTTCAATGAATTGATACAGAAATTAAAGAATACAACAAGATTTTCTATTGCCTCTTAAACGCCCTTATATTGGATCGGAGGATATCCACCGTTTGCATAATTAACCCAAACAACCACGGAAACGCATAAAAACAAATAAAGACAACGGTGCAAACGACAACGACGAAACAGACGACACTGATGTCATTAGTATTACATCGGAGGAATGTAGTTTCGACCATGATTCTGAAATTTTTGATTCGTTCCAATAAGATAAAATAACAATATTGATTCAATCCCATTTATTTTATATACTATAATTATCGACACAACACTGAAATAGAATAACTCGGATGCAATATACGCATGGTAACTTCGGGTCCCGCAAGAAAAGCGGTTTTCAGTATAAAACTTTTTAAACAAAAACAGGTATTTAATTAAAAAACCATGGTTTTAAAGTTATTAATTAATAGTTTATTGTCGGATCCAATATACACATGGTAACTTCTTCAATCTCCGGATAGCAGACCTTTTCGCAAACCAATCGGGCAATGAAAGCGCCTCTATTCACTATAAAATCTGCATCGGAATTATTGAACAATACAACTTGCAGTGGACCACGATAATCCTCGTCCACGACACCACCCATAACATCTATTCCATGTTCTACGGCGAGATTCCATCTAGGTACTATCCGTCCAGCACAATCAGATGGCAAGTGAATGTGGATGTCTGTTTCGATAGTTTTTCGACCACGCGCCGCCACCACATCGTTATAGGCGCTTTGTAAACAGATACCTGCGTCAAGTCTTCCAACCCTTATCGGTGAAAAAGCATACTTGGTGGCTTTGGTAAATCTCAACACCGGGTTGATTGCAGGAACGTCAGTATGTTGTATTTGCCGCTTCGGGGCACCAGACGACGAAAAATCTTTTTCACGGAATTCACACAAAACCTTCCATTTTTCACAAAAATTAAAAACACCTTTCGCTATTAAAACTTGAAAAAAACTATGGCCATTGTAATTTTCGGCTCGCCCCATAAACAAAATCATAAACCACAATTATTCAACTTTAATTGGAATTTTTCCGCTTTTTTTGGCCTTTTAACCACATCCTCCTCTTGGCCAAAAAATAGATAAACAAAAACTGGTAGCATAATATTTTTTTTGGTATAACAGCTTTTATTCTCGTTTCAATTGTCTTCTATAAAAAATGTGCACAAACTTCGTTATCTAAAAATTTCCTTAATAATAATACGTTGCGCAAGGCACGTTGTCCTGTGCGGTTGTTGTATGCGCTCCCCGGGGGATATTTTTCTTCTAATATCCGAAGCGCGGGACAGTTGAGGTTATCCAAATCGTGGGCCATGATATTTTTCCCAATCATTTTCCTCACCCACGCCAATTTTTCCAGTCCTTTTACGTCGATTGTGTCGTTTTCCTTGTCTATGTTCATTTCAATGAATGCTTTAACGCTATCGAATGTCAATGTTCCGTCATTCCAGTCCAGGTGGTGAAATTTGTCGTTTAGCCAACGAGCTTGCTTTTGGTGATGTGGTGATAATCGCCCAAAGTCATAGGGCGATTTCACCAAAAATCTGTGGTGTTCCGTGGTGTTAAAGGAAACCGCCAGCTCCTTCAACGCAAATTTGTTGTTTTGCGTTTTAAATCCCTGGACGTCGATGATGATTCGTCTTTTCAGAGAACCAGACGTCCAGAGATCCTTCCGACGCGAAAGGCACATTGAGCCCTTCATATTTTTTGGGGAGAGATCGGAATAGAGCTTGCCTAAGTGGATAAAAACCTAAAACAAGGTTAACAACCACAAAAAAGTAAACTTACCTGAACGGAAGTAGTCAATTGTGTTCTTCTTCACTTAAATTTCGGGGCTCTTTATATAGTTCAGCGTGATAGGGGTTCTCACACTTCGTGGTCCGTTTTCCTTGCGGCTTTTTTTTAACAAACTATCACTCGAATTAAACGTAATCGCGTGCTTTTGTCAGCTTCCCGTGCTGTCTATTTCGCATGCGGTCAAACGCGTGTTCGAAAACCACAAAAATTCTAATAAATTCTTATTGGCTTCACAACTTTCATACAGGAAATACAAAAAAATATCCTTTAGCATTCAGTTGTCTATCGCCTTATAAACAAAATCATAAACCACAATTATTCAACTTTCGTTGGAATTTTTCCGCTTCTTTTTTTTAAACTTTTAACCACATCCTCCTTTTGGCCGAAAATAGATAAGCAAAAACTGATGACGTAATAATTTTTCGAAATAACAGCTTTTATTTTCGTTTAAATTTTCTTTTATAAAAAAAAATATGCGCAATCTTCGTTATCTAAAAATTTTCTTAAAAACCACAAACTTGCCTCTTATCAACGGTATTTCGTTTAATTGCTTCAAAGCGTATATCAAATTCAAATAAAAAACCACATCCTCATTAAATAGAAGCGGATGCCTCTTATCAGCGCTATTTCCTCTAAAAACCACAATATTCAAAAATTACATCCGACTGTGAATTGTCTGTAATTCGCTCGTGGGAAATTCGAAATTGAACGCCACATACAATTTTAGTGGCTCCGAATAAGTGAAAGTGTCTTTCCGTGCAATTTACAGGGTCGTCGGTGTAAAATGGGGTCGCTGGGCGCAAATTTAGATCGTGCGTGTGGCAACATCGGTGTGGGTAAGGTTGTGTGTGTGTGTGTGAGTGAGAGAGAGCGGGGGAGGGGGAGAAAGGGGGAGAGAGGGGAAGAAAGGGTTAATGCAGTCGTCGACTTGATTGCGGTTGATGACGTTATAGGCTTACGGTTTTGCGGGCGTGGCCACCCAAAGCTTGCGGTTATATGGGAGTCAAGGACCTTTTGACAGATCACTTCCGGTCGGGGTGATGACGTCATTGTTTTGGGGTGATGACGTCATCGGACTTTGACAGTTCACTTCCGGTCCAGAACCGCCATATTACCACTACTCAAACCCCTTTGGGCTGTCTCCTGCTATATGGTGCATGATGTTCTGCCACCTCCAACTAGCCTGCAGAGGATCACAAGGGAAGCCACTGCAAGAGGTATGGGCAATCAGCTCATTTCAACCCTTTAAATCCCCTAGCATGGACAACACCTCACCTGTTGAGATCCGGCAGGGTATCAATATAGCACTGCCATGGCTGAGCGCTATTTTCAAAGCATGTGTACGGATGGTTTACATTCCACAGCAGTGGAAAGAAGCAATAATAGTTTTCATACCTAAAGTGGGTAAAACATCCCACTCCTCACCTATGGATTACAGACCTATCAGTATCACCTCTTTTCTGCTAAAAACTCTGGAGCGACTGATAGAGATCCATCTGAGAGCTATTCTGAAACCACTCTCTAATGCGCAGCACGCATACACAAAAGGGAGATCGGTTGAAACAGCTCTTCACTCGCTCACCAGCTACATCGAAAAATCGCTAAGCATTAAAGAATACACGCAAGCAGTTTTTATAGACATCGAAGGGGCTTTCAACAATATCAGCCATAAGGCTAATGGTAAAGCACTCGGGGAAAGCAATGCCGATGACAACCTGATAGGGTTCATCGGTCAACTGCTTAGCAGCAGGAACATCAACTCCACGCTAAGAAACAGTACCTTACGAAGGAGGGTTTGCAGAGGCACACCACAAGGTGGGGTGCTATCACCCCTTCTATGGAACCTAGTGGTGGATGAACTCCTGTCAAAAATAGAAGCGACTGGCTGCAAAGTCGTAGCTTATGCCGACGATGTTGCAATAGCAATATCGGGAAAATTTGTTAACACCCTATCGGAAAGACTAAACTTTGCCCTAGGTATTCTTACCAAATGGAGCAAAGAGTGTGGTCTAAAGATTAACCCGCAAAAGACGGAATTTATGCTCTTCACAAGAAGGTACAAAACTCCACGATTTGTCCCACCTAAACTTGAGGAGATAAGTCTCAACCCATCTCATCAGGTCAAATATTTAGGTCTAATTCTGGACTCTAAACTCGCATGGAAAGCGAACACAGCAGAAAGAGCACGCAAGGCTGCATGCGCAATCTACTGCTGCAAACGAGCGAAAAAGTGGGGATTAAAACTCAAAATTGTATCATGGCTCTATACGGCGATAGTAGAACCAATCCTTCTGTACGGCGCAGTTATTTGGTGGCCTGCTATGGCGAAAGCATCAAATGTAAACCTGCTAAACAAGGTCAGAAGGAGTGCGGCTATTGCAATCACCGGGGCTCTACGGACTACCCCGACAAAGGCATTATTTATGCTATTAAATTGGCTTCCGACAGAGCTACTCACGAGACAGCAGGCCAAGTGCACTAATGTTCGATTAAAAGCTCTGCGACTCTGGCATGAGGAGAACTTTGGTCACTCCACAATACTACGGAGAGATGGGCCAACGTCAGGGAAAGTGGACCTTGCATCTCCGATTCCCTGTTTTCACCATGGTTTCAGGTCAGTCATCCCGAGTAGGGAGGACTGGACCATAGAAAGAGATGGGATACAGGAATCGGTCGACATCTACACTGATGGATCAAAAATGGAGGGAAGAGTTGGCTGTGGCGTGTTCTCAGAACAGCTAGGCCTGAAACTATCCTTCCGATTACCAGACCACTGCAGCGTCTTTCAGGCAGAGGTCATTGCGATTTATAAGGCAGTTGACTGGCTGAGAAGTCAGAAAATTTCCATAAGAAACTTAAACATCTTTTCTGACAGTCAAGCTGCTATCCAATCATTATTCAGCGTGCATACTTCATCTAAAATTGCTATGGAATGCCGCTCACAACTGAACGTGATGTCGCTTCACTGTGAAGTGATTCTTTGCTGGGTACCGGGGCATTGTGATATACCTGGAAACTGCGAAGCAGATGCCTTAGCGAGAGCTGGCACCGAGCTTCAGGAATATACACTTAACCCCGAAGTCGGCAAACCTCTAGCTTCCATAAAGCTAGGATTTAAGCAGCACTACGTGGAGGCTGCGAATAGGGCCTGGCTGCTCGAAGAAACCTGTAGCACAACCAGGCAAACTTGGCACGCACTGTGCTCCAAACGCACCAAGCGGCTCCTCAATATAAGCAGTGAAACCCTGAGTTCCGTCGTTTCCGTACTGACGGGACACTGTCTGACAGGCAGACACGCAGAAAGATTGGGTGTCCCTTTCAATGATTTCTGCCGAAGTTGCAGATCGGAGGAAAAGGAAGAAACTATTGAACACTTTCTGTGTGAATGTCCCGCGCTGTCCAGGAAGCGCATGCAAATTTTGGGCACGCCCTTCCTGGACAACCTCACGGAAGTGGCAGATCTGAACATTGGCTGCATAGCCGGCTTTATTCGAGAATCTGGATGGTTCTCGTCATCCCGCAGGTTCTAGTGCCGCCCTTAAATTCTGTGGTATCACAATGGGCCTCTCGTGGCCTAAGTGAGCTACCTTTGGATAAAAAAGGGGCTGCCACTACAACCAACCAACCATCATAGCACCTGCTACAATACACCAAGTGCACTTGTAAAATTTCCGGATCAAATGCACTTTTCCCAAAAACGATTATGAGCCAGCAAATAAAGTAAGTATAAGATCTAGAATAACATACTTTCAAGTCAGTTGTGAAGCTACTCGCGGAATAAAAAAAAACTAAAAAATAAAATATTTTTTTTTTCGAAAAACCGCAGTTTTATCTATTTGGAAAACGAAATAAAAAATTATGTTGGAAACAGAGATTGGTAAAGATTAACGTAAATCCATTAACATTTATTATTACACAAAAACTAGGATGCAGGTTTCGTTTTAATTGTTGTAGATGTGTACCATGAATAATAAACAACGAGTTCGGAATGAAAGATTTATTCGAAATTATTGACTGCAAACAAGAGCGAGGCAGTTATGAGCTATCTTATTAAATAGCATTCCAAAAAGGTGTGCCTGTTTTTAGAAATTATTATTTTTCTTTTGTCGGCATGTTGTTTAGTTGCCAATTTAAATTAATTGATTCCCTTTATCTTCTGACTTGCTATTGCTGCGATCTCCGCAACCTTAGAAATTAAAGGAATGAACTCGCGTTGTCGTTTTCCTCCTATTATATGTTACACAGAGTTACCGCACCCCAAGCCACTATCAACCTTGCCACCCAGAAACCTCTCATACTAAGACCTACAGCAACTAACCAATCTATAGAATCTTTATTCTAAGTAATAACTCTTCATTTTATTCTCACTAATATTGTCTTTAACGATACTTCTAATACCGATTTGTATCTTAACCTGGACATCCCTTCTATTCACTAATCTCACATCCAAAGAGTTTCACATCTTCTTAAGTGGCTGGCATTAGGTGATTTGTCGCGCAGATCTTTCTTGCAGCGTTATGAAATTTAACGCCTAACATGTGTGTTTATCTTGCGAAGCGAGGATTGTTTTGAATCGTATCGCCTCACAAGATGAACTCAAGTGCATTTTGAAGACGCGACAGTAAATCAAGCACTTTGCTTACTTTTTACTTCGAGAATATCAAATTGCAATTTATGTAGCATTTTTACATCTTTGGTCCGTCGGAAAATAGTTGATTTAGTCAGTCCAATTTTAATTCTTAAAGCGCGCGGATCTCGCATCAATCCCCTTATTTTAATCTTTTTTCAATAAAAATCAATTCGTTTAATAATAAGAAAATCCGCATTTTTTATTCACGGAAGACGAATAAAGTTAAAGTGATCACAAAAGTGACCACGCTCAACAACACATCACTGGCGCAGTCGGTTTCGGAAAACCATTTTACGTTTATTCCGCGAATTACAAGTGCGTGTTGTAACTGAAAATTTGAACTGAAAATTAATCAATATATAAATAATCAAACATAATAAAAACGAGACCGCGGCGGTATCTAATAAAACAGACGTTGACCGTAGACTCAAATTGGTCACTAAGCCCACTTCTGAGCCTGGTTGTGGGGCGTCTCATCAAAATAATAATAATAATAACTAATTGTGTTTATTATCTACGAATTTTGCATATCTCAGCATTTATCGTCTTGCGTATATTGCGCATTTCAACTTGGATCAAATCCTATTTTTCAAAACTTTATTCCCCAAAATTTCACATCTGCACGCACCGTGCATCAACTTTATAATTTATCGGACTCATCAACATCTTTGGACGTCAACCAATTCGAGAATTTACCAAAACTACTGCAATGGCACAGGAGGGCAATCAGGACAACAGTCAGCAACTAATAAACTTGGATGTAGATCCAGTTAGCTACATAAAAAGCTTACCAGTATTCGACGGGGAATCGTCTCCGCTTAAGCCTTTTATCGATGCAGTGGACATC
The DNA here is from genome assembly GCA_963942545.1 of Oxycera nigricornis. Taxonomy (NCBI): domain Eukaryota; kingdom Metazoa; phylum Arthropoda; class Insecta; order Diptera; family Stratiomyidae; genus Oxycera; species Oxycera nigricornis. The sequence continues at coordinate 50,763 of CAWWDL010000167.1, read as the reverse complement.
ATCGCACCAACTTTGGTGAAGTACAACGTGAATTCACAGCATATAATCTACAATCTAATAAAAACTAAAATTCAAGGTAAAGCTAGAATAATTATTGATATAAATAGCCATATACTCAAGTGGGAGGATATTAAGTCACTTCTGTACGCGAACTTTACGGATAGCCGAATTAGTTTTTTGATCGCTGACGAATTAGCGAGAATCAGGCCAAAAGATGCAATCGTAGAATTTTATAATAGCATTGTTAAAAAGTTATGTGAGTTAAACGTGAAAACGGAACTGGAATTCAGTAAAAATTCGCCCGAGTTTGAGCAAAAAATTGAGTCAAATAAAAGATTAGCTTTTGATGTTTTTAAACATAAATTATTTGAACCATCTAAAACGTTCATCGCATGCAGAAATCCTTCTTCGTTGGAAGAAGCTCTTAGCATGTTCCAACAAGGAGGATTCCTTCATCAAAATTTCAATACAAATAGTATATTTCAACAAAATAGTCGAAATCCTAGTCAGCCTGCCAGTTTTCATCCTCGAAATAACTTTTCGAATATAAATCGACAACACTATAATTTTCGAAGCAATAGTGGTCAATCTCGTCAGTCAAACCAATTCAGTAACAATCAAAATTTTCATCATTCATATCCTCGCAATTATAACTACACAACTAACCACAATAATAGCATGTTTCACCCTCAAAACCATCTTGCAAATGACACTAACAATCGTCTTCTATATCGAAATAATTCAGAAATAAACCCTTCTCAACAGAGTAGAATAAGACGTTTTGGTAGACCAACCCCTATGGATATCGATAATTCTGCACAAATCGCATCTACAAATTTCGCCCACACCAACCAGGTCGGAAATTTTCGGTACCCTGCCTCGGTAACACTATCACAGGATCAAAATTGCCCTATATCCGAATAAACTCCTTTAATTCACCCTTGAGGTTTATAATAGATACTGGTGCTAGCATGAGGATAATAAATCCTAAAATTTGCGAATCACATCTCAGAATTCCAACTTCCCCATTCTGCCTTCGAACTGTTAATTCGCAAATTAATTGTAATTATTTTTGTTCCATCAAACCATTTAAGGAATTTGGTGGGTCTGAAAAAATGGAATTCGTGGAGCTTCCTTTTCATACATATTTCAACGGGTTAATCGGAAATAATATTTTTAAAAACTACGAAACCGTAATCGATTTTGTTAATCGGAAACTTAAGATTGGTGTAAATGAAATTCCAATATATTTTTCTATTGAAGACGAGGAGTATCTCGACACTGTTCAAATTCTCCTGAATGAAGAGATCGAAAGAAAACCATGTAAGGACCCTCTTTCTGAACTCCGCATTGAACACTTGAACTCTGAAGAAAGGTTCAAACTTGTGCAGCTACTTTCGCAATACAAACCCATTTTCTATCAGGAAAACTCCGATTTGTCGTTTACAAATGCCATTAAGCACGAAATAAAAACGAAACACAACTCTGCAGTGTATAGTAAACTTTATAGGTACCCTCAAGTGCACGTAGAAGAAGTGGAAAAGCAGATACAGGAAATGCTTGACCAGAAAATCATAAAGCCTAGCTCATCGCCTTATTCCTCTCCAATCTGGGTTGTGCCGAAGAAAACGGACGCATCCGGAAAAACGAAATGGAGAATTGTAGTTGACTACAGAAAGCTTAACGAAATTACTGTAGATGACAAGTACCCAATTCCAGTCATTGATGACATACTGGACAAGTTAGGAAGAGCAATGTACTTCACTACGCTCGATTTAGCCAAAGGATTCCACCAAATTGAAATAGCGGAATCCGATATTTCAAAAACTGCCTTTTCTACAGGCACCGGACATTACGAATTTTTGCGAATGCCGTTTGGACTTAAAAATGCTCCAGCGACATTTCAGCGGTTAATGAACACTATTTTGAGACCACATATTGGAAAAATCTGTTATGTATACTTAGACGACATTATTATTTTTAGTACAAGCTTAGAAGAACATATAATATCATTAGATAAAATATTGAAAACACTTAAACAGGCAAATTTAAAAATACAGATGGATAAGAGTGAATTTTTAAAAAAAGAAACTGAGTTTTTAGGGCACATAGTTACACAAAATGGAATCAAACCTAATCCAAATAAAATTACAGCCATTTTAGATTTCAAATTACCAAAAAGCGTTAAGCAGATAAAGAGTTTTCTAGGCTTGGTTGGTTTCTACCGTAAATTTATAAAGGACTTTTCAAAAATAGCTAAACCCCTTACATTACGCTTAAAGAAAAATGTTAAAATAAATCCTCAAGATAAAGATTTCATAGATTCTTTCGAAAAACTTAAATTATTAATGACTAGCGATCCTATTTTGGCCTATCCAGATTTTAATAAAGTGTTTATTCGCACCACCGACGCATCAAATTATGCGATCGGCGCAGTCCTCTCACAAGATGGCCACCCTATTTGTTACGCAAGTAGGACGCTTAACGACCACGAAACAAGGTATTCTACTGTGGAAAAAGAACTGCTTGCCATCGTATGGTCTACGAAGTATTTTAGACCATATCTCTATGGTAGGAAGTTCACCATCAGAACTGACCACAGACCTTTGACTTGGATTTCAAATCTTAAGGAGCCAAACTCTAAGCTTCAAAGATGGAAATGCCGGTTAGAAGAATTCAACTATTGTTACGTTCGCCACGCAAAGTAGGCGATCCCAAACCCACAAGGGCGAAATATAGGACTTCCCTGTCCTTGAGGACCCCAAACCACCGTGCGGGTAAACGCCGTCTTGAACAAATTTATACTGTTACGATCGCCACTTCGCAAAATCACGCCTAGTATTGAATTATATTGTCGTCATTGAATTATAGATTGCTATTAAGTTCAACTATATTTTTATTAACGAATTATATTGTAGGGAGTAGGGCAATTTAGGCTAGAAGTTTGAATTATATAGATGCAAAAGAGATGTAGGATGTAAGGATCGTAGATTAGATAGCTAAGCAGTAGTAGTAGTTTCTATGATGAGTCAGCAACAGCTAAATGCACCACCGTCAACGACACAGACCCTGCAGACAAGTTGCCAGCAATGACGGCAACAACAACAACGCTCAACCAATCGTGCAGCGGATCCAAACCCAGGCCCCGCCCGGTCTACGATGCGCCCCAATGGAGTCCTCGACGCGCCAATGAGACCCACAATCAGTGGCACTCGCAATTCGCCATGGCTGGCGGCTGCCGCGAGTGTTTCGCCGAACCGGCGGCAAGCACGACATTTCCCCTCGCATCGAAACACAACGTCTAACCTCGTACCAAACCAGTTCCCCAAGCTTTTAAAAGCTGCGATGGAGGTCAACTGCCCAGCTGGGAGGGCATTCACCGCCTACGCGGACCCAACGGTACAGGGAAATCCTATATATATGGCCGGTGAAGCAGCTGACGGGGCTTTTTGGGTTTTCACGTCGACCGCTGGTGGAAGCGGAGTATTGGCTGGACGTCGAGCACTTGGAGGATCGTTTTTCTTTTGGACGCCGGTGTGTGGTGCAACCTGCTGGTTTGAGGTTGACGGCGATCTGGTGGTTCGGGTGGAGGACAACGCGCTGAAGGAGAATTCGGAGGAATAGAATAAGAAGGAAAAATTGTAAGTAGTTAGTAGTGTAGATAGTTAGAGGTTAGAGTTTAGTTAGTTTTTTTTTATTCAAAATAAATTGTGCTGAATTTAAGTTGAATTGGTGGTTTGTGAAGTGGCGAGGCGGAAATCGCGTTCCTGGCTGTGTTTTTGTGCTTCCCTATCGATCGGTGGTTTTGGGTCACCGTGAATCCGATTCCCGTTTCGGGATTCGCGGACAGGGCAGTCCCGGCGCGGAAACGGGTGGCGCCCTTTCTTTTTTTTAAAATACATTTTCCCACACCCCTCTTCGCGGGTGAAGCCGGGTGGGATCGGCTACGGTGCAGTGGAGAACGTTGCGCGAATTATAGACGTAACATTTGGCGCCCAACGTGGGGCCGTTATAAAAAAACAGGACTTGGGTACGGCAGCGTTCGAACGGCGGATCCGTTCGACAAGTTCAGTGAGTGTGTCTGTGTAATAAAAGTGGCCATATTAAAAGTGCTGACACGTGCGTGTAATTGCGGGAGTGTGAGATCGCGGGAGTGTGTTGATTGCGGGGGTGTGAATTTGCGGGTGTGAAGAGTGAAATGAAATTATAGATACAGATGTTTATATAAAAATAATAAAATAAAGTAGAAAGTAATTTCCTCGTCTAGTACGTGTTTCTTTTTCCTTGTGCTGTTGTTATTTTGATAGGTGCAACATGGCAAAATTTACGGAGGCTCTAATAGACCGTCTTAGCGAGAACGAGCTCAGCTATGAGTTAGCAGTGCGTGGGATCGCCACTAGAACTGTGTCGGCGATGCGGATGGAACTTCAGAAGGCACTGCGGCTTGGGACCATGATGAACGCGTCCTCACCTTACCCCTTCACTTACCAGCAGGATCGCGAGGCGGTAGAGTTGGTAACGGAAGAAGTCAGGGTGCTATCAGCAGATTTTTGGGGGGATGAGAAGTCCACTGCGTTTTTAGTAGCCCAAGCTAAGACGGAGTATGGCCTGCGGAGGATCGGTAACCTGCTACGGGAGAAGGAAGCAGAGGATCCCCTAATCGAGAGGTTGCGACGGCAGCTTATGCTCGCTTTAGGACATATGCTGCTGCAGGCAGAAGAGTATGAAGAGTCTGGAAGTTCGGGAGCCAGGAAGTTGGAACGAGGCGAAGAAGCGACGACAACAATAAACATTGACACGAAGAAAATAGAAGACACAGAGTTGACGATCATAGAGCTGACCAGTAAATGTCAGGCAGTCCGTGCTGATTGCCAGAAAGCAACTAATGACACCCAAGATCTGGAGAGGGAGAACGATCGGTTACGCATGCAACTGGAAGAGGCACGCAAACACATCCTGGACGAAATACTGGCACGTGAAAATGTTGAGGACACACTCCGATCACTGCACGAAGAGTTGGAGTCTAAGGATCGGAATCATGCGATAGAACTGACCGAAGCGCGTACTAGATATAAGTTAGAAATTAAGGAAATGCACTGCCGTTTGTCTGAGCAATACGAAGCGAAGCTGCAACAGTCCATCCAAGAGCTTCGTGAACAAAATGAAGAGGAGCTGGAGGAGATCGAAGCGTTCTATGAGAACAAGCTTAAGGCTCTACAAAGTGAAGCGCAATACAACCGCACCGCGGCGTCGAGAGTAACGAAGGAATTAGGAGAGTCCCGAATAACCGACAATCTGTTCTCACGACTCGAGGAGTTGGAGGCCCAAAATGCGTCCTTGCATGGTCGTGTACGGGACATAGAGGAGAAGCTTCGACTGGATCAGAGGTGCTCATGCGTCGAGCGGGAAGATGGTCAGGAAGCTGAGGTCGAAGGAAAAGTGAAGGTTTGCGAAGCGAAATCTACTGTGACAGAGTTGGAAGAAGATGAGGGCACCGATGCTGTGAGAGGAGTTTCGAGGGAGACTGAGGAGAAGTCCACATGGGGTGAGGCTATGCCCAGAAGCAGGCAGTCGCGATTGGGTAGGCTTGGTAGCAGGCAGTCTCAAGGAGGTGAGACTGGGCCTGAGCGCAAGAAGTCCCAATGGGCTGGGTCTGGGGGTAGGGAGTCTCAAAGGAGTGGACTGGGGAAGACAGGTAGGAAGCGACAAAGGGGACCTCATATGGGTAGTAGAACACAGGAAGGGAGTACCGACACGGGAAGATCCGGAACAAGGCAGAACCACGAATTCGACAGCGGAAGGAGAGGGCATCGCGAAGAGGATGCAGCCACAAATGGAGTAGAATCAAAGAACGAGCAAAACTCCTTACAGCCACCGGTTGTACGGGAGGATCAACTTTTGAAGGCACGAGAAGAGGTGATATATGGAGGACCAACCTCGTCCAATGCAAACCAGTTTGTAAGGGCGAGTGTGGTGTTGCAGGACGGGTCTGGGTCTCCAATCGGGGACGGAGAGGATATCAACGCTAACGATCGAGTGGCCGTTACGGAGCAGAGAGACCGGACGAGCGAGAGACCGGGAAGGGTATTAAAGGAAGTTGAGGATGAGAGGGGCAAATAGTACAGGGGTGGGGCTTGCCGATGCTCTGTAACCCCAACGTCATAGCATGCTGGTAGGACTACCGATAGGCACATGCATCTGATAATGATTCGCTTAGGACACGGATTAGGGACGAATATATCGATTGCCGGGGGTATTGAACCGTTAGTATTTACCCTTGTTACCTTATGTTTGTAATCCCACCTCTCTTCTTTCTTTCTTTCCTTGTCCTACCTTCCTTTTTAGTTTATTTGCTATAAATAGTTCGGTTATTAGTTAAGTGATAAGTTCGTGAGGCTAATGGTTTGGTTTCGTGAGTTTTGTTTCGAGTTACCGTGAGTGCGACGTCGGAATTAAATTGCCAGCCGTGTACACGCTGAAAGCCGTGTACACGCTGAAGGCCGTGTCCACAGACCGCTCGGTGGCTCGTCGGGGGTGTCCGCGTGTCGAACGTTACCGTCCCGTTTATTATTGTTGTTGTTGTTGATTTGGGAAAATCCACTTAAAGAAGGGGGGGGGGGTAATGTTACGTTCGCCACGCAACGTAGGCGATCCCAAACCCACAAGGGCGAAATATAGGACTTCCCTGTCCTTGAGGACCCCAAACCACCGTGCGGGTAAACGCCGTCTTGAACAAATTTATACTGTTACGATCGCCACTTCGCAAAATCACGCCTAGTATTGAATTATATTGTCGTCATTGAATTATAGATTGCTATTAAGTTCAACTATATTTTTATTAACGAATTATATTGTAGGGAGTAGGGCAATTTAGGCTAGAAGTTTGAATTATATAGATGCAAAAGAGATGTAGGATGTAAGGATCGTAGATTAGATAGCTAAGCAGTAGTAGTTTCTATGATGAGTCAGCAACAGCTAAATGCACCACCGTAAACGACACAGACCCTGCAGACAAATTGCCAGCAATGACGGCAACAACAACAACGCTCAACCAATCGTGCAGCGGATCCAAACCCAGGCCCCGCCCGGTCTACGATGCGCCCCAATGGAGTCCTCGACGCGCCAATGAGACCCACAATCATTGGCACTCGCAATTCGCCATGACTGGCGGCTGCCGCGAGTGTTTCGCCGAACCGGCGGCAAGCACGACATTTCCCCTCGCATCGAAACACAACGTCTAACCTCGTACCAAACCAGTTCCCCAAGCTTTTAAAAGCTGCGATGGGGGTCAACTGCCCAGCTGGGAGGGCATTCACCGCCTACGCGGACCCAACGGTACAGGGAAATCCTATATATATGGCCGGTGAAGCAGCTGACGGGGCTTTTTGGGTTTTCACGTCGACCGCTGGTGGAAGCGAAGTATTGGCTGGACGTCGAGCACTTGGAGGATCGTTTTTCTTTTGGACGCCGGTGTGTGGTGCAAGCTGCTGGTTTGAGGTTGACGGCGATCTGGTGGTTCGGGTGGAGGACAACGCGCTGAAGGAGAATTCGGAGGAATAGAATAAGAAGGAAAAATTGTAAGTAGTTAGTAGTGTAGATAGTTAGAGGTTAGGGTTTAGTTAGGTTTTTTTTATTCAAAATAAATTGTGCTGAATTTAAGTTGAATTGGTGGTTTGTGAAGTGGCGAGGCGGAAATCGCGTTCTTGGCTGTGTTTTTGTGCTTCCCTATCGATCGGTGGTTTTGGGTCACCGTGAATCCGATTCCCGTTTCGGGATTCGCGGGCAGGGCAGTCCCGGCGCGGAAACGGGTGGCGCCCTTTCTTTTTTTTTAAATACATTTTCCCACACCCCTCTTCGCGGGTGAAGCCGGGTGGGATTGCCCGAACCGTGGCTGGGATCGGCTACGGTACAGTGGAGAACGTTGCGCGAATCATAGACGTAACACTATGATATAGAATATATCAAAGGTAAAGATAACGTAGTTGCGGATGCACTTTCTCGACCTGAAATTAATATGAACCACCAAGACTTCGAACGACAAAACCAACATGTATCTGATTCTGCTGCCGCTACAATACACAGCGCAGAAGAAGATAACTCTTTATACATACAAATATCGGAAAAACCTTTAAATATATATAGCCATCAGTTAATTATAAAAAAAAGTAAAAATAATTCTACTAAAAAACATAAAAATTTTGGACGAAACAGAATCATATTTGAAAGCAGAGAGCCTGATGAAAAGCTAATGAAATACATTCTCAAAAACCACCTTCCATCAAAAGGTATTATTGGACTATACGTCCCAGATATAACTATATTTCGAATTTTTCAAGATGAGTATCTAAAATGGATTAGCCCACATTCTAAAATAAGAGTATTAAAATGTCCATACGTCCTATATGATTGTGAAAACCTTAGTCAATTGCAAGAAGAAATCCTTCGAGAGCATTTAAAAAACAATCACAGGGGTATTGATGAAGTTTATCGAGAAATAAAAAACAAATATTATTATCCTAGATTGAAAATTCATATAACTAAAGTTATTAACAATTGTAATACTTGTAATGTCGCTAAATATGAAAGAAAACCTTACAAGCCTCCATTTTCCAAAACTGAAATTCCGAGCAGACCTCATGAAATAATCCACATAGATATTTGGTTCAAAGACAAAAACACTATGTTCCTAACCATAATTGACAAATTTTCTAAATTTGCACAAGCTATTCCAATCCAATCTAAAAATTGGCCAGATATTAAAACTGCTCTAAATACGTACTTTGGTTCATGTGCAACCCCTAACAAAATAGTAACTGACAATGAAACTACTATTACACTCAATCTCAAAAATTTTCTTGCGAAAGAAAAAGTGGAAATACACTTTACCACCCCAGGCCTTAAAACTGGTAATTCGGACATAGAACGTTTCCACGGTACACTTAATGAGCATATCAGACTTCTTAATCAGGAAAAACGTAACAGACCCGATAATTTCGTTTGCATACAAGAAATTGTTAAATTTTACAACCGTACTCATCATTCCTCCACCGGAGAGAGGCCTATCGAAATTCATAATGGCACCATTTCATCCGATAAATGGGAATTAATACGAAGAAAAATCGAGCAAGCACAAGAAAAAAGACTTTTATATCATAACAAAAAACGCTTTGAAACAGAATTAAATCCCAATTACGTACGAAATATTCATCGAAATAAGAAATTAGAGCCCCATTTCAGGTATAAACCTAAACTGAGAAGGAACATACATAAAAATCTCCTTATGAGAGCAAAAAAATTCCAATCTAACAGAATGTCTTTCCAAGCATCATCATCGCCGTCATTTTCACCTTATGTTTCTCCTTCGCAAGTGTTAACACGCAAAACATAGAGATTAACGAGATCAAACAAGGCAATGGTTTCACATTAGTACGCACGGAACCAGTTGATATCATAGAAAATTTTATCAAAATTATTCACGTTGTAAATTTAACTCTTTTCGAGGAAGCCCTTGAGTCTGTTCGTTTTAGCATAAAATCCTCAGCATTTAAACGTAATTTATCTATTAAATCAACAAATTGTCAATAAACTAAATACATTGAACCCCCATAGAATAACTAGAGGGTTGATAAACTTACACCTATCACATTAACTCCCAACAGTCATTTATTACTAACAAAATTAATCAACTAACGGCTGAAACAAACTCCTTGCAAAACAAGTTCGAAGAATATAAATTAGAAAATTAAATTAAAGAAAACTTAAGAGCAATTTTGGACTCAATTCCTAAAATCGAGGACATAATCATGGCAAGCAAACAAGGCATTTTGAGTAGAATCATTTTAAACACAAACGAAATCAACTACCATAAAATAGATATCTACAAATTTCAAAATATTAGAATTTCAGTAGCTCAACAACATTCCGTTATACTTATCGTTTTGCAAATTCCAAATTTTACTAATAGCAAATATTACAGAACTCTAGTAATTCCAGTCCCGAATAAAGATGAGCATTTCGAACTTTTCACACGCTATCCGGAAGTTCTCATAAATCAATTAAATGTGTATGAATGTTCAAGTGAAAATATAAAAAGAAAATTAAAACATGTCGTTGATAAATGCATCAAAAATATTCTGAAAACTGATATAAATAATTGAAAAATGATAAAGAATTTCGAACCCACAATTGTAAAAGTAGCTCCAAATATAGTAATAACAAAAAATTTAAATAAATCAATTGTATTACAAACTTGTAATGATAATAATATAGAAATTAAAGGCAATAATATTATTAAATTTGAGAAATGCCAATTATCAATCCAAAATCAAACTTTTATTAATAATCTAGAACAGTATAATGAATATGTTATATTAACGAATATTATAAAAAAACATTAGTTACGTAAGAGAAGATCCGTTAACATTAGAAAAAGTATATTCTACAAATTTGGAGAACTTAAAGGAAATAAAAATTAAAAAGTATAAACATGTAACTAGCAATTGGATAAGCGCCTCTATCGATATTATAATTGTTATTTCTGTCATAATTTTCATAATAATTTTTTTTCCCAAATGTAAAACTAAAATCCGACTAGTTAACGTTCAAAATTTAATTCGTCAGGAGCCGAATCTTAAGGGGGGAGGAGTTACCGCACCCCAAGCCACTACCAATCTTGCCACCCAGAAACCTCTCATACTAAGACCTACAGCAACTAACCAATCTAAAGAATCTTTATTCTAAGTAATAACTCTTCATTTTATTCTCACTAATATTGTCTTTAACGATACTTCTAATACCGATTTGTATCTTAACCTGGACATCCCTTCTATTCACTAATCTCACATCCAAAGAGTTTCACATCTTCTTAAGTGGCTGGCATTAGGTGATTTGTCGCGCAGATCTTTCTTGCAGCGTTATGAAATTTAACGCCTAACATGTGTGTTTATCTTGCGAAGCGAGGATTGTTTTGAATCGTATCGCCTCACAAGATGAACTCAAGTGTATTTTGAAGACGCGACAGTAAATCAAGCACTTTGCTTACTTTTTACTTCGAGAATATCAAATTGCAATTTATGTAGCATTTTTACATCTTTGGTCCGTCGGAAAATAGTTGATTTAGTCAGTCCAATTTTAATTCTTAAAGCGCGCGGATCTCGCATCAATCCCCTTATTTTAATCTTTTTTTCAATAAAAATCAATTCGTTTAATAATAAGAAAATCCGCATTTTTTATTCACGGAAGACGAATAAAGTTAAAGTGATCACAAAAGTGACGACGCTCAACAACACATCACTACAGATCGCTTATTAGCTACGTGTTGCAATTTGCTGCCTTTATAAATCATTAATAATTTTCTTATTTTAAAAAGTAGTGTCCTTCTTGGCTCAAAAGTTATGGTCGAATTGAAGCTAAAATACTTGAGGTACACGTTAGACATTCAATCGAATTATTTGGTCATCTTTGCTATTGACACATAAATTTACATAGCTGTTGAAACATACGCGACACAAACGAAGGCTAGACGTTTAGTCGCCAAGCGCACACAATGAAATCTGATATGCATCGTGTGGCTCGTGCCTTGATTAGAGTATACTTGACGGTGTCATTAATGCTATGCTAGTTTAAATATAAATGCACTACACTACACTATCCATCTATCAAAACTCAAGATCCGGTACTTTTGAACACCATTAACAGTAATAATCATCAACAACCTTATAGAGAACTTTGCTAGGTTATACAGTGTACCAATAATGTCTTCGTACAGCAGCTATTTGGAACTCAAATGATAAAAAACAATACATTTTTGCAACAAATTTGAAAAAGTTTTAATGCAGATTTATTCATTGAACATTTTTATTTAATTTAGAAACAAAAACTAATCCATTTAAAATATTCATTGCAAAGTTATTAACTATAAAGAAAACAAAGTCGACGATTTGCCTCCAATAATGTCTTCGTACATTTACGAAACAGTTTATGAAAAATCTTAAAAACTATAGATAATTTTTTTGTTAATATTTGGTTGGGTAGCCTTTATTTTTAACCATGGCTTTAAGGCGGTGTGGCATCGATTCTACAATTTTTTTGCATAGCTTGGCTCTATTTTTGCCCATTCCTGCTGAAGGGCCTGTTTCAGCGTAGGTTTCGAGCTAATATGATGAGTCCTGATCCTTTTTCCAGCATGTTCCACATGTGCTCAATGGGATTGCGGCCAGGACTTTGCGGTGGTGTTTTGAGCAAATGTGGAATTTTGTACGCCAAGAACATCCTAGTATTATGAGCCATGTGCTTAGGATCGTTATCTTGTTGAAAGTAAAAATCTTTTGATACACCCAATTTTTCAGCACTTAGCTTTCTTTCTTTTTAGAATTTCAATATATGCCCGATGATCCATGATTCCTTCAATTATTTCTAAGTTTCTAACGCCGCTTGCAGCTATACAGCCCCCTACCATTACGCCACCGTCGCCGTGTTTTACAGTTTTGACGGTGTGTTTGGGGTTGTAAGCATCTTCTGAGTTTCTCCATACTCTAAGTCTGCCATCAGACCCAAAAATGTTATATTTGGACTCATCAGAAAATATAATATTGCGCCAAAACTCAAGAGATGCATTTTGGTATTGCCGAGCGAAGTCCAAACGTTTTTTTCCATTAACTTCACTTACTAGTGGCATCCTACGAAGTGTACCAGACTTAAATCCGGCATCAATCACGGCTTTTCGTACTGTTTCTGGATGAACTTCTTTTCGATTGGGTTGAAGAAGCTCTCCACTATTTTTTGGTGCACTTATGAACGGATCCTTGGCAATCATACGCCTGATTTGCAGCCGATCTGCATCAGTGAGAATTGCAGGGCGTCCTGATTTAGGCTTATTTTTTACGCGGCCTTCATATTTAAAGCGCCCGATTGCAGATTAAATGGTAGAACGGCTCCGCGATAGTAGTTTGGCTATTTCCGCGTATGATTTTTGCTCTTTTACGTGTAAATTCAATGTAAGTGTACGCTCTTTCAACGACAAGTATTTACAAGGCATTATTACGATTTAAAACTGAGCAAAACCCACGAAATTTACATTTATGTTCCTTTATTTACTGTAAGTACAAACCGGTTTGAGTGAGAACTAATTATGATCAATAACTGTCAGCAAAGATATCGAAGGGCAAGCGAAAGCTTAAATGTACGAAGACATTATTGGAGGCGAATTGTCGACTTTGTTTTCTTTATAGTTAATAACTTTGCAATGAATATTTTAAATGGATTAGTTTTTGTTTCTAAATTAAATAAAACTGTTTAATGAACAAATCTACATTAAAACTTTTTCAAATTTGTTGCAACAATTCATTGTTTTTTATCATTTGAATTCCAAATAGCTGCTGTACGAAGACATTATTGGTACACTGTATATAAAAAAAAGTATAAACACTGTAATAGAAATAGACGGTACACACACATTTTGTTACCCAATTGAAGTATTGAGATTCTTCAATTTAATTATTGAAATTGCTCATAAATCCCGATGTAGTGAACGTGAGCAAATCACGTGCAAAGCCACTGCTATGCAATGCCAGATTTAATATTACTGCAGCGCAAGCAAACAAGCACATACATGTAGTATGGTGACGTTACAGTTCCGAACCCACATCAATGAATGCAGTTTTGTTCACATAATAAAAGTGTTTGATTCGAGGGCAACTGAAATGAAAAGCGATGACACTATCACGGTCAGTACTTTATGGGTCTATATTTGAAGTGTTGATCGGTTTTCGATTTAGATCTCGTGAAAACCGTGTGATCCGGATGATTTATGCATAAGAATCAGTATTTGATGTATGATATGCCTTAAGATCAATTTCGTTTGGAAAAAGGAAGAAATAAGTCTTTTTCTGTGTAGATCATTTCGCCACACTAAGCAGTAGCGCAGCTATGTTTTCTGCTTGGAATGCAAACATAACATACCACATAATGACATGAAGGTTAATGGGGGACAATACTTTTGCTCATACAATATATTTATATGTTTCTTGCAAGAATATTTTTAGAAAAAGAATGGTATAATCTGCTTGCATTATAAATAAACTCGAAAATTTCCGTCCAACACTTGATACATCATTTAAAAAAAGCACAACGCTTTTCGTAAAAATTGCATATTAGAAAATTCAAACTAAATGGTTCAAAACCCCATCTCCAAAGCGACTGTTGTCAATGAGAATGTCTATGTAGAATGCGAGAATGCTTTTTTCATGAGTCTGACGACAGTTTCACCTGCAGATGATGAAGGTATTACTAATCAGACATGATAAACATTGTCTTACGTCAATAAAGTTTCGACGAGTTATACTAAACCGTGTTTCTATAATAAAAAACAGACACTACTCCTTATACACGATTTCCAATTTTTTATTTCAAATATATATTTCGGACATAAGTTGTGTCCTTCTTCAGTGTTACAGTGTGTCTGAAGACGAATGTGGCATAATCTATCTTAAATATCTTAAACTTATTGTTAATTAGATCCCCAGGTCTTTACCGGGGCCCTGGTTTAACTAACGACCTTGGAAGGAAGCGAGAGTAATCGGGAACTCATGAAACGGGCAGCCGTTGAACGATCAGCAATAAGCGCAAAACTAAAAAGGATTTTAACGAGATTCAACATAGATGCGACAATAACAAGCCACAGATTCAAATCTCAAACATTGCTAGGCACAACTAAGGATCCACGAACCTCGACGGAAAAAAGCGGTATATACGAGGTTTCTTGTGCGGAATGTGACAAAATCTACATCGGACAGACTATAAGGCCGATCCAAAAAAGAATGCAGGAGCACATCAGAGAAGCTGAACTAGCCATCAAAAATGGAAGGACGGAGGTCAGATCATCGGTGGCAAAACATATAATTGAGGAGGGCCACACTATCACATTGTCGAACTCAAAATGTTTGAAAATGGTACACAAACGGTCCCAACTGGATGCGTATGAGAGTTTGATGATAGCAAGAATCCCAGAATCGAAACGCTTGAATCATGACCTTGGGAACGGTTTTTCGGAGCTAATTAAACTAATCCTTTGAGATCAAGTTAAACCACGGCCCCGGTAAAGACCTGGGGATCTAATTAACAATAAGTTTAAGATATTTAAGATAGATTATGCAACATTCGTCTTCAGACACAGTGTATCACTGAAGAAGGACACAACTTATGTCCGAAATATATATTTGAAATAAAAAATTGGAAATCGTGTATAAGGAGTAGTGTCTGTTTTTTATTATTGTCTTACGGGCTAAATCATGTTAAAAGTTGAAAACATCTAACATAAAACATTTAGAAAATACTCAGAAAGAGCGGCATAGTCATGAAAATGTCAATTAAGTGATACTTACCGAAAGTGGCGTTGATAAGTCCTCGTAGTTTGGTTTCGGTTCGATATCACCACAGCAAAACTGTATACTAGAAATGAAAACAATTACCACTGTGAGTACTATGATGTGGTTTTTGCTGCCAGGCAACTGTATCCTTCTCCATAATGTAGAAAATAAAAGAGATGACATGTTTGAAGTGACTAGTCAAAGCGTGCACTTAGAAAATGTCTGCGCGATATTATTTGTGAATTCAGTTTATTTCCTGAAAGAAAATAAGAATAAATATTCATTAACATAGCTGGGGAACCTTTAAAATCATTAAAAGAGCGCTATAATCTAACCAAACTATACTGTATCCATCAATCACCACTCAACTTTGAAAGAAATTCGTATAATTTTTTCAAAGCTGACTGCTAATCTGTCGACTTATAGAATTAGCTATATCAATCAAATAAATTCTGAAATGAAATGTTTCTCACACGCATCCTCATTAGAACACGCTCGTATAGTCGCTACCCAATCGTGAGCTCGCCTAACGTAACCTCGCCTGAGCTTGCTACAATGCGAGGAAATTTGAAGATGCTGAGCGCGCATGTAATGTTTTAAACGGATAATCATTTATATAACAAGTCTAAGTACAATAGCTTAGATTTTTTTTAAATAATGCAAATTTCGACAAAAAATTCTGAGCAGTTTTTCACCCGTTCAGCTTTAGTGACAAAGCATATACGTTATTGAGTTCCTCGCTTCCATCGTGAAAGACCACTTTCGCTTACCGCGGGTAAGAAAGATATTCAAATTCGAATTGATTCTTCTCTGGAACTATACATTAGTGTTCTACGGTTACCTGTTTCACGAAAATCATCAATCATCGGTTTTGCGGGTGATATCGCGGTAGTGGTTGGCGCTAAGCCAGGAGCCTTTCGAAGCTCTTCATTTTTGGAAAAGGAACCGTAATCTTCATATGATCTTGATTTTTTTTTAGTTTTCATAGCTGCTGCTCGAATGATTTCAAGCTCTAGTAACTTCTGTGTAACCAATTCCTTTCCTGCCATTTAGAAAGATGGAACGAAGTTGCATTATCTGTTTGGTAGACATCACCATCTTTGTTAATAATAGATCAAAACGCTTCAAATTGACTTTGTATTGTATTTTAATTGGAGTCCAAAACATATGTGAAACCTTGATCGTATTATTCTCGCTTATCTCTTGAATGATGTCCCCAGCATTATATAAAGTAATCTATGCGAGTATTTGTTTGGGTTTCGAGATCCATTTTCGCAGGTTAAAATTTCCACTGATTGAAGGGTTCTCAAATGCTTTCGGAGTTCTAATGATTCTGATCGTGTTTCCTCCTGTGAGTAGATAACGTAGAAATATGTAGTCATAGTTCGTTTGGCGACAGGAAGGGATCAGCAGTCATCCTTCACACGCTGCATTAACAACCTCAATAAGAGAAAGGTTGCAGATCCAATTTCGTAGGCAAGCGTATGTATTACTAACCCTTGTAATGTTATTTTCTGAACCCGGACGAATTCTTTGGTAAATTCTTTTCTTCTTTTAATCAGTATTTGCTTTAACATATTTTCGATACCTGTCAGGGAAAGCGATGTTGATATAACCATAAGGAGAAAATCGTTTAAAGTCTGGCCTGAATTCGTTTATGCTAAGGCACCAAAAACTTTGCAAATTTTGTTGGGAAGCAGTCATAATTCAATACTGCATTGTGTAACAAGTAAAAGTCTTGCATATCATTAATTTTTAATGATCTGACTGCACATATGTGACCCAGTTCAAAATATTCTTTTAGGAAACAATTGCTCGTAACTTTTTTTTGGGCTCCGTTTCAGTTTCTCATCTACCTGCATAGGTCGTGCAATTATGGCTCCTTAACATCCCCAAGTTTGCTGCATCGTAGATTACAGCTGCGACCTCGATGTTTCGATAATACCGATTTTCAGTCAAAGACATTGTAAACTGAGGTTTTCTTAAATGAACGCATGTTTCACAGCTCCCGTCCTAATATACCGACCTGCGCCTTCCGTGGGTATGCCATACCTAAGGCTGAATATAAACAGACATTGCCTGCCCTAATTTTTATTACAGCTCGGCCAATCTGACAGAAGGACCGCGATCGCAACAATTTATTGACAGCACATAGACGGAAGGCTCAGTCTCGGCAGGCAGGAAGAGTGGTGTTATTCAATCAGCATGCCTAGCAGAAGACCAAAATTAGCCTTTCTTTCAACAGCAGGCTAACATGGATCGTCTAATATATAGAACTAGTTACAGTAGATACTTAAGTGTTGCTCAATTTTGTCTCATGTGATGTTACTTTTGAATTAGCCACCTCACATGAGTTCATCTTCACATCTAAATCTAGGTCAGCGCAAAATGTGACAGATTAAGGAAATGTTTCTGATATTGGTTTTCTATAAACTCGCTATTATTCATCGTAAGCTGTATATTAGATTTCTGTAATACATCCTGACCGAAAATTATGTGGACTAGCGAGGATTCGTCGTGCAATATGTTGAGCATCACAATGCGTGTGATGTTCTGATACTGCAGTGGGCACCATATTTTTCCGTATGTCGTTAGCTTTTTGTTTTTCAATCCTACACACGCAGTGAAAATTGGCGTTATTCGCTTCCTTTTCAGCGGCGGAACTAAGGAATTCGCGACGAAGCTAAGTGGGCTGCCGGTTTCGGAAATAGAAAAAAAAATCAATCACTTCTGTATGCATCCCTGTACTAGAAATATAAGTGAAATTCATCTCGTTAATTACATCTACATAGTCATCGTCGTTGGAGTCCAGCGATGAGGGTGGGGCAGCATTCTGACAAACGTTGACAGCAACTTTCGTTGGTTTGGCAGCAGTCTTCCGCGCAGAAGTAAATTATTTGGGTTGGGGTAGTCCTTATGCAGATGCCCGAACTTCCAACACGACGCTGGTGGCCTCTTCCTGTGGGGGCACTGGCTCTCATAGTGGCCATCCACGAACAATTGAAACACCTTACTAGTGTTTTTCCTCAGCAGCAGTTGTTGGGTGTTGTGGCAGCAATTTGACATAAGAAGAATGCATATGCCCAGCTCATGAGCTGGGCATATGCATTCTGCTGCAGCGTTTGCGCAATCAGTAATAGGAACGTCTCGGCACTCGGCAGACTCAAACCATCGATGATAAAATTAATAACCTCCAGCTCCGTCACTGCTCCTCGTTTGCCGATAGTTTGCAACTCAATGGTGTAACTTTGTATCGTTTCTGATTTCCGACACCATTTTCGCGACTGAAGCTTTCTGTATGTGTTTTGAGCAGCATAGCGTCGACTGAACTCTAGCACGAGCTCGATTCTCAGATCTCTGTAAGTGATAGCACTTGTGGTGCAGAGGAATAGATAGAATAGATCTTGTTACAGATGAAGTCTGTATAAAACAAAAAAACTGTATTTATAGGAAATACTATTATCCCAGCAAGAGGCATAAGTCGCATCAAGGTACTTAATATCAATAAGATAGCGGCAAAAATTGGAAATATCGACGATGATATAGAGCCTCTTAGTGACCAAAGAACTGCCAAAACATCCCAAAACGGCAGTCTCAAGATCATTCTAGTGTAACAATCAAAAAATCGATTTTGTTTTTTTGACGAATTTCAAAAATAATGTGTAATATTTTATAACGATTGGAGCATTTTCACTGTATTTATTTGAGTATTGTTTGGACGCATGTACAGCGTGCGCGACTCGCTTCTTTAATTATATATACACTAAGCTGTTCCCCTTATTGCTAATTCATTGCTATGTATACGATACACAGCTAATAGAATATCTATATGGATATATATTTTGTAATTCAAAAGAGTTTGACCGCGATATGTTTCTTGACAATTATTCTAACGTTAGTTTTGCTTTAATGATTTTACGATAAAAAAAATTTAAACGCGTTTTTCTCAAAACGACTTTTTTAGACACGATGCACAACTTTGTCAAAAACTATTCAACCGTTTTTCTTGAAACTTTAACCACATGTTTATTACATGAAAAGTTATCGTTGATATTCTAATATGTTAATATTTTTAATATTTATATTTTTAACAAACAAAAAATAAATTGATTCTAAAACACTCATGTATAAAACGTCGCCATTTTTTTTGGTAAAAATAATTATTTTAAGGATTTGTGCGATTGCCAGTGACATTAAAAATTTAAATTTTTTTCAATCTTGTGTTTTAGATGATTCTTCATCTCTAAACCGTAGTAGAGAAGTTTGGGACAACTATGCATATATGCATATATATATATATGTGTGTGTGTGTGTGTGTGTGTGCGTGTGTGTATATATAAATATATATATATATATATACATATATATATATTTGTATGTTTTCAAAATTTTCCAAAATTCGCTAGCGTCGCAAATGAAGGTTTAGATGGTGATCCTTTCCGGAGGAATTCGATGATTCTTCGGTCACCACCGTTGAAACCAGCAGAGAGTAAACAGGAGCCTCTCGTGGGAAAATTGACGCCAGTTGCGTCACCCCATCTGAAGTGTGGTGGTGAAGGGAGTGCTGTGGCATCTCTGAGCACACCGAAGGACTCGGCAAGGGATACGCCAATGGGTGTGGTGATAGACCTTTCCGAGGAGTCGGTGGGCCAAGAACGACCACAGGTTGAAGGCCCAGCTTTCATGCTGCTCGGCAAAAAAATTGCTGAGCTTTCGGACTTCCTTAAGGAAAAAAGGAACGTCCATCATTCAATAAAAGAAATGGTCAGATCGATCAGACTGACCTTCAATCATGTCAGAGAAGAGACTCGAGGACAGAAATCAGGGGCCAGATCAACAAAGATATCTGTTCATACAAGTGACAAGATACGCGGACATTCTCAGGAAAGTCAGAACCGATCCTGAGTTAAAGCTCGTGGGCGACAATGTCACTCGCATAAGGCGAATCCAAAAAGGAGACCTGCTGCTCGAGCTCAAAAAAGGGGACAACTTACCGGTTGAAAACCTTCACAATCAGATTGAAAAATCGATTGGAGAGATGGCTGAAATTCGAGCTAGGAAGCATGAGACCACGGTCGAATACAAAGATCTGGACAAAATAACAACCAGGAAGGAGATATGTCATGCTTTGGCAAGTGAGCTAGGGCTGAATGTGATCCTCACATCGGCAGTTAAACACCTGAGAAAGGCGTATGGGGGAACACAAACAGCTATTATTAGCCTCCCGATCGAATCAGCAAAGAAACTGATCGAGATAGGCAAGGTACGCATAGGGTGGGTGAGATGTTGCATAAGGGAGCAAGTATCGCTAAAAAGGTGTTTCAAGTGCTTGGAGTATGGGCACATGTCATGGTCCTGTAAAGGCGAAGACCGCTCCAAGCGTTGCAGAAGATGTGGGGAAGAAGGACACATCGCCAAGGAATGTAGCAAGGACCCCAGCTGCATGTTCTGTAAGGATAGAGAGGGTATAGACTGTAAACATACCGCGGGAAGTAGCAGATGCCCGTTATTCAGGAAGGCACTCAATATAATGACAAAATGAGACTGATCCAGATCAATCTCAATCATTGTGATTGCACAAGACCTTCTTGCGCAGACTATATTTGAGTCCAGGGTGGACGTAGCAATAGTTAGCGAACCGTACCGGAGCCTTCACAACGGCATCTGGGTCACGGACTCCACCAAGAAAGCTGCAATATGGGCATGTGGAAACAAAGCTTTACAAGGCACCATGGGCGATGAAAAAGCTGGGTTTACGAGGGCCAAAATAAATGGTGTTTATGTCTACAGCTGCTATCCTGCTCCTAGCGCAACACTCTTGTCTTAGATGCAAGAAAGTTTAACCCTAAAGTTATCGCTGGTGACTTTAATGCATGGGCAGTGGAATGGGGTAGTAGATTCACAAATGCTAGGGGGCAAGTCTTTTAGAATATTTTGCGCAAATGGATCTGGTGCTCGCCAACGTTGGCAGAGTCAACACATTCCGCAAAAGGGTTACCGGCTCAATAATTGATTTGACCTTCGTGAGTCCCGCACTGGCAAAGAACATGGACTGGTACGTTAGCGAAAAATACACCCACAGCGACCACCAGGCAATATTCTTAAGGCTGGATTGCGGAGCTAACAAGGGTCAAACTTTTCGACGAAAGCTGCGAATGGGATGGTCTACGAGGGCTTTTGATCAGGATGCGTTTGTTGTAACAATGAACGCAAACTGTATCGTAAGGGGAACAGCTACCGAAAAAGCCGCACAAATGGTGGCACATCTGACAAGGGCGTGTGACACAGCGATGCCGAGAAGAAGATGCATTCCAGGTAGGAAGCCAAATTATTGGTGGAGTACTGAAATCGCAGAGCTAAGAGCTGAGTGCATCAAGACCAGGAGACGATGCCAACGAGCGCGGGGAAGGCTTGATCACGAAGAATGGGAGCAGTCGTTTAGGGAGCTACGAAGCAGACTTAAACACGCCATTAAAAAGAACAAAAGGGAATGCTTCAAGCAACTTTGCGAAGAAGCGGACGTGAATCCTTGGGGTGGTGCATATAAAGCAGTGATGACGAAGCTGAAAGGCTATAAGTCACCACAGATCACATGCCCAACAATGCTAGGGAACATCGTGCAGGTACTCTTCCCGCAACGGGAAAGCACTGAAATGCTATCAGATCTCCCAGTGTACCCGGCATCCATTCCACCGGTAACTGAAGAGGAACTGATCAAAGCGTGCAGTAGGTTGGAGGACAACAAGGCACCAGGCCCGAACGGTATCCCTAACAAAGCGCTGAAAGTAGCGGTGAAGACAAGGCCGTACGTATTCGTCAGCATATTTGATGCGTGAAGGAACCTTTCCTACCATCTGGAAGATGCAGAAACTGGTTTTGTTACCGAAAACAAACAAACCACCAGGAGAACCTTCGTCGTATCGCCCCATCTGCCTTTTGAATACAACAGGTAAGATGCTGGAGCGTATCATATACAACAGGTTGGCTCCCATTATTGAAGACCGAGGTGATATATCCACCTCCCAGTATGGTTTTCGCCGAGCACGCTCTACAGTTGACTCTTGATAGGATTGTCAAAGAATGCCATGGCGTCCAAGAAATGTTGCGCTATAGCAACTCTGGGCGTCAAAAACGCATTTAACTCGGCAAACTGGGAGAACATCAACGCGTCCTTGATTAAAATAGGAGTCCCGAACTATTTGGCAAGGTTGCTAAGGCGATATCTGTTGGAAAGAACGCTTCTCTACGAAACCGACGAAGGGATTAGAGAATACAACGTGACAGCGGGAGTCCCGGAAGGCTCTGTGATTGGTCCCCTTCTGTGGAGTGCTTGAACTTCCCATTCCACGTGAGGCGACGGTTATTGGGTTCATATATATATATATATGTATGTATGTATATATATATATATATATATATATATATATATATATGCATATTTATATACAGGGTGTTCCGGAGTTGATGGCATTAAATGATACCACGGAGTGGGTGGTAAATCGCGAGGGTTTCGAGATATAAGGGGGGGAGTAACCACGCTCCTCACCCACGACCTGGCACGTGTAAACCGCCATAACTATTTTATTTTCATGTGTAGACTTTTGAAAAAGAATGCGTTTGATAGCCTGGCAATGTATCTTTTTAGAAATGTATTAACAAGTGCCCCCAATACTGCCAGTTTCACACGAAAAAATGAGAAACTTGTAACAACCGGAAAAAATAGCTAACTTTGACTTTCGCGACCGTGCTAAACGCTAAAGTGATGTATTAACCTATAAAATTGATTATCCTGACAGAAAGCCTTACTTTCTGCTTGAATACTTCCGAAGAAAAAGATTGCCAATTATCCTTTGTTTCCCTCGAAAAATAGAAAACTCATAATTTGTGTGATCCTTCGGAATTAGCCAAACGTCATAAAATTTTATTATCTACCTGGCATAATCTCACAGTGAAAAGATTTTTGATTGATTGGTTTTCTTCATGCTTTTTGTTGGACCTGCTTTAGTATTTAAGAGTTTTTAAGCTGAGATAATTAAAATCCGACGATTTGAGGATGACATAAAGTTAATGTTTAATAATTAGCACCTGATAATACAAAGGGGTATAAATGTTGTGTCGAAATGCTGCATAACTTAGTCGAATCGTCAATTGAAAAGAATCAAAGAGTGCTTATTTCTAAACATATACAATCAAGGCTAACTTTACCAACGAGGAATATGCTGACATGCATTACATTTACGGATTTTGCGATGGCAATGCCGCATGTGCACAGGAGGAATATCAAACGAGGTATCCGACCCGACGATTACCGGATACCAGAACCTTCATGAGACTGTATAGGAACTTACGAGAGTTTAGAAGTTTCCAACCGCATCGTTTGGACAACCGACCAGAAACTTTCAGGGATGCCGATCAGGAGGAGCGCATACTATCCATAGTACGCAACGAACCAGACGTATCAACTTACAAGCTAGCTTTGCGGCTGGGCTTATCGGCGACCACAATTTGGCGAGTTTTAAGTAAGGAAAAGATGCGCCCTTACCATTTTCAACCCGTGCAAGAGTTACTTCCCGAGTATTACGTGAAAAAGGTTGAGTTCTGTGAGTGGCTTATCGAACGGATCGAACAGACTCCAACTTCATTAGTAACATTTTATGGACCGACGAGTCACATTTTTCAAGATA
>CAWWDL010000167.1:0-26514 GCA_963942545.1 Oxycera nigricornis | reverse complement strand
AGAGGACTACGCAAAGCGAGTGGATTTTTGTGAATGGCTACAGAGAAAAATTCTACGAAGCCCAAACTTTGAAAAAAAAATATTGTTTACGGACGAATGCCTCTTCACCCAGGAAGGAATTTTCAACTGCCACAACTCCCATTGGTGGAGCGAAGCCAATCCGTATATGGTACGTAAAGGACATCACCAAGTTCGATGAAGACTTAACGTTTGGGCGGGTATTATTGGAGATTAGCTTATAGGGCCATATATTCTCCCGGACCGCTTAACTGGCCAAGGCTACAAATTTTTTTTGGAGAATGTATTGCCAACATTATTGGACAGCCTACCACTTTCAAGGAGAAGAAGGATGTGGTTTCAACATGATGGAGCACCTCCACATAATTTCGGAGAGGTTACAACTTTGCTGCACCAAGAATTCCAGGATCGCTGGCTAGGGCGTTATGGTCCCGTGCGGTGACCTGCAAGATCTCCGGATTTAAACCCGTTAGATTATTTTCTGTGGGGACATTTAAAAGAAATTGTTTACATGGAGACTCCTGACACCTTGGAACAACTTTCTTCGAAAATTAATTATGACAGCGCCCAAATAACAAGCGAGATGTTGTCACGTTCGATACGGAGCTTAAAAAAGAGAAGCAGGTCTTGTTTGACCATGAAAGGAAGCCACTTTGAACATATGCTGTAAATAATTTTAATAACAAGCCGTGAGGTGCGACCCATGAGGTCCACACGGTCAACTTCCCAGTAATATCTACATAGATATTAAAAATATTAAACACAATAAAAGTTATGGAAATACTACTACTTCAAATAATAAAAATGTACCTCTCATAAAAATTATTGGAATGATTTAATATTAATCGTAACATCTACGGGAGCGTCAATTGATTACGTAAGGATTTTGGTGCATTGGTTTGATTGATTATTCACGCGGATCAATCGGAGGGGGGACAGGTTACAAAGCAGTTTTTTTCATTAAAGTTAAACATGGTGCTGTGAAGACTATTGAAAATCTGCTCAAATTTTGCAAATATTAATAAACTTTGATTGACTTTGCAAGAATGTCTTTAGAATGAGAGATTTAAGGTATAATGATTCGAATAAACCGTTTTTACATGGTGACTTTGAATGATTTTTTATTTTTAATTTAATTTTTTTTTAATCATGAGAAAAGTTTTTGCTGGTTTCTCTACAAAAATTGATAAAAGTTTATAAGTTCTATAAACATTTATTATTACGATGTGCAAATCAGGTTAAAAATTAATTTTTTATGAAAAAAACACTACTTTTTTAAAAAAATTTAATAAATCGTAAAAAACGCTTTAACAATTTTTTAAAATATAAAAACATCATAAAGATGTTGATGGTCGTCGATTGACACCTTAATGATGGAAAGATTATATTTGGTTCTCGAGATATAATGAATGACTTAAATGACCTTGAACGTTTAATGATTTTTTATTTTTTATTTAATTTTTTTTGTAAACATGAAAAAAAATTTTGCTGATTTTTTCACAAGAACTATTTGGAGTATATAAATAATATAAACATTGATTACTTAGGTTTGAAAATCAGGCTAAAACTTTTGTGTTTTTGAAAAAAACCCTAATTTTTGGCACTTTTTTCAAAAAAATTAAAAAACGGATCCAACGATTTTTTTAAAAATTGGACAGATTCATAAAAATGTTAATACCCGTCGATTGACACCTTAAAGATGAAAATCGCATGTTTGGTTCGTGAGATATAGCGCATAACATGGTTGACCTTCAAGGAGTGAAAACAGCAAACCCCCCCGAACGAAGTGTCCCAAAAACTAATCAACTCTTAAGATTGCAAAGACGCTTCGATTGACACCTCAACGAAGTCGATACGACTTTGTTTACGTGAGTTATGCTCGTAGAAAAACTGCCCGCGAACGCACGTACGTACGTACATACACACACACACACACATACTTCTTTCTAAAAACACTTTATATATACTCTATAGACCTCAAAACGTAAAGAAAAGTTGAAAATTTCAATTTCGATTTTCGAGGCGATTACAAGAACTTCCCATATACTGGGAAGTTAAAAACATTTCAAATACATGTTTGTTTTATTGTTCATTCAAAAGATTGTGATTGAAAGCGCTTTCGTGTGGGGACAGCTGAATATTTCAATTCAGAAGGCAAATTTTATTTTAGACGCGAATTTTTGGTAAAAACTGTTTGCATTTATAGTCCTTTTGCAATGAAAGTTTTAAAAATTAGAGTAAAATGATGTTCTACCTTTTTAACAATAACACAACAGAGATTTAATTTTTGAAAAAAGATTTTGCATTATGAACGTGAAAATTAAAGGAAAATAAGGAAAAATGCAAAATTTTCGTATAGAAAAAAACATTTCTTCGACTTTCGAGACCTATCGCTCTCAATATGCTCACTTCATATTCACAAAATAGCTTTGAATAGTTGCAAAAAACTATTATCTGCGTTTTATTGTTTGTTTGAGTGTTTTATCTTTCATATTTGTGAAGATATTGCGTTTTTACTAATTAAAGAACGGCATTTTTTTCAAAATTTTAAAACGCCTGTGGCAGCTAAAGGGTTAAGAAATCGAAAAAAAATTTCATAATATTTTCTGCTTAAAATTGTCCAAAAAATCACGTGGTGAGCAGCCTGTGCGGCAATTTCTGGACACCCTGTATATATATATATATATATATATACAGGGTGTTTCGGAGTTGATGGCATTAAATGAAACCACGGAATCCTTGAAGTCTTTTGAGCAAAAAATTGTATGGGAGGGGGGTGATAAATCGGAAGGGGTTTCGAGATATAAGGGGGGGAGTAACCACGCTCCTCACCCACGACCTGGCACGTGTAAACCATCATAACTATTTTATTGTTATGTGTAGACTTTTGAAAAAGGATGCGTTTGATAGCCTGTCAATGTATCTTTTTAGAAACGTTTTAACAAGTGCCCCCAAAGCTGCCAGTTTTACATGAAAAAATGAGAAACTTAAAACAACCGGAAAAAAATTGCTAATTTTGACTTTCGCGACCGTGTTAAACGCTAAAGTGATGTATTAACCTATAAAAATTATTATCTTGACAGAAAGCCTTACTTTCTGCTTGAATACTTCCGAAGAAAAAGTTGCGAATTTTCCTTTGTTTCCTTCAAAAAATAGAAAACTAAAATTTTGTGAAATTTTGCCGACTTACTTTATTTTGGAAAATAATAACTAAAGATCCAAAGTAACAATTTATTTTGAACTTATCATTAAACAGCAGTATTACTGTATTGCTTGTGATCACATCAACTGTTCAAAGTGTCTTCCTTCCACAGAAATGCAAAGAAGAGCTCTTTTCTTAATTTCTGTGACTACATCGAAATGCATGAGTTCCTCTCTTATTTTTTTACTAGCTGCCTCAATTCTTAAATCTAATTCTTGAACTGATGACACAGGTGTCCTGTACACTTCTTGCTTCATTGCACCCCACACATAAAAATCAAGGATAGTTAGATCTGGAGACCGGGGTGGCCACCTAATTGGACCATTTCGACCTATCCACCTTCCTGGATAGTTTGAGGTAAGCCAATGGGTGATTTGTTGGCCAGTATGGCTTGGAGCACCATCGTGTTGGTAATACATCCTGTTCAAATTGATTATTGGTGTATCTTCCAGTAAAGCTGGCAACTCGTTATCCAAAAAATTTAGATATCCGGCAGAATTCAGCCTATCCGGCAAACGGAATGGCCCAACTATCCTACGCCCCAGGACGCCTGCCCACACGTTTCTGCTAAATCTACGCTGTGAAGAGGTGGCCCTGGTTACTCTGGGATTGATAATAGCCCAAAGATGGCTGTTGTGGAAGTTGTTGACACCATCCCTTGAAAAATGTGACTCATCGGTCCATAAAATGTTACTAATGAAGTTGGAGTCTGTTCGATCCCGTTCGATAAGCCACTCACAGAACTCAACCCTTTTCACGTAATCCTCGGGAAGTAACTCTTGCACGGGTTGAAAATGGTAAGGGCGCATCCTTTCCTTGCTTAAAACTCTCCAAATTGTGGTCGCCGATAAGCCCAGCCGCAAAGCTAGCTTGCGAGTTGATACGTCTGGTTCGTTGCGTACTATGGATAGTATGCGCTCCTCCTGATCGGCGTCCCTGAAAGTTCCTGGTCGGTTGTCCAAACGCTGCGGTTGGAAACTTCCAAACTCTCGTAAGTTCCTATGCAGTCTCATGAAGGTTCTGGTATCCGGTAATCGTCGGGTCGGATACCTCGTTTGATATTCCTCCTGTGCACATGCGCCATTGCCATCGCAAAATCCGTAAATGTAATGCATGTCAGCATATTCCTCGTTGGTAAAGTTAGCCATGATTGTATATGTTTAGAAATAAGCACTCCTTGATTCTCTTCAATTGACGCTTCGACTAAGTTATGCAGCATTTCAACACAACATTTATACGCTTTTGTATTATCAGGTGCTAATTATTAAACATTAACTTTATGCCATCCCCAAAACGTTGGATTTTAATTATCTCAGCTTAAAAACCCTTCAATACTAAAGCAGGTCCAACAAATAGCATGAAGAAAACCAATCACTCAAAAATCTTCTCACTGTGGGATTATGCCAGGTAGATAATAAAATTTTATGACGTTTGGCTAATTCCGAGGGATTACACAAATTATGAGTTTTCTATTTTTCGAAGGAAACAAAGGAAAATTGGCAACTTTTTTCTTCGGAAGTATTCAAGCAGAAAGTAAGGCTTTCTGTCAAGATAATAATTTTTATAGGTTAATACATCACTTTAGCGTTTAACACGGTCGCGAAAGTCAAAATTAGCAATTTTTTCCGGTTGTTTTAAGTTTCTCATTTTTTCATGTAAAACTGGCAGCTTTGGGGGCACTTGTTAAAACGTTTCTAAAAAGATACATTGACAGGCTATCAAACGCATCCTTTTTCAAAAGTCTACACATAACAATAAAATAGTTATGATGGTTTACACGTGCCAGGTCGTGGGTGAGGAGCGTGGTTACTCCCCCCCTTATATCTCGAAACCCCTTCCGATTTACCACCCCCCTCCCATACAATTTTTTGCTCAAAAGACTTCAAGGATTCCGTGGTTTCATTTAATGCCATCAACTCCGAAACACCCTGTATATAGATATATATATAGATATGTGTGTGTGTGTGTGCGTGTGAGGTAATCCACTCACACATTTTTTTATTCAACTCAAATGCGTATTTATTAAATTCCGAAAGACTCAAACTTATATCTACAATGAGGATCATAAAAAATCATAAAAATGGCCTTTTTTAGGCGTCTACACTAGAATGATCCTTTAAATCTAACAAATATTGAAATCGTCTATATAAGCTTCTAACAGAGTAAAAATGGAATGGAAAAGCAGACAATATCATTGACTCATCACTCAATCCTTACAATACATCATTTCTTGTCGTGCCCAAAAAGGCCGTAGTTAAAAACCAATGGCGACTTGTAGTGGAATATGTATTAAATGACATAATTTTGAACGACCAGCTTTCCTTAATACATTTAGAACACGTTCTCGACAGACTTGGATGGGCAAAGTACATACACTCTTGAAATGACTATCTCGTTCCAACAAAATGGATTGGAAAAAGACTCTAGGCCATTGATAGTTTTCAACCGGAAATGTTCACTTTAAATTCAGACGTCTATCATTCGGTTTAAAAATATCTTCGGATAACTTTCAATGGATACTGACTAAAATCAGGTCAGAACACAAAAGCCTTCTTTTATGTAGACGATTTTATATTCGTTAGTCGTAGTATCGATCATCATAACAAACCTTATGTAACCTTACAAAAGTATACCAAGTCGTTGTATATGAAACCGGAATTTTTTGTATGAATAAAAATCGTAAATTTTTGGTATGCCATGATACATATTTTATTCAGAATATTGGCCATCGCTACCTACACATCTGGCCCACCTTTCAGGCAATTTGTGGATTCCTCGCCAAAAAAATTTGACCTTTGGACGCGAAGCAGTCATCGAGCCATTTCGTCACATCTTCATATGTATTGAAATGCTGCTCAGCGAGTGCGTGGCCCATCGATGAAAACAAGTGGTAATCGGATGGTGCGAGGTCTGGTGAATACAGCAGGTGGGGTAGGATCTCCCAGTTGAGTGCCTCCAAGTAGTTACGCACCAATTGTGAGGTGTGTGACGGTGCATTGTCGTGCTGGAAAATTAACTTGTCGTGTCGTTCCTTGTATTCGAGCCTTCTTTCAAGGATTGCACGGTGCAATTTGATTAATTGTTGGTGGTAGCGATGTGCGGTAACCGTTTCGCCTGGTTTCAGCAGCTCATAAAAAACCACACGTGCCTGGTCCCACCAAACGCACAGCATCGTCTTTTTTTCGAACCGATCTGTTTTGGCGGTGGATATCAACGGTTGCCCGGGGTCCACCCAAGACTTTTTGCGCTTAGGATTTTGAAAATATATCCATTTTTTGTCCCCAGTCACGATTCGGTGCAAAATCGATTTTCTATTGAACCGAAATAGCAGTGACTCCGATATGGTTTTTCGTCTTTCCTCCTGTCTCTCGATCAACTCGTGCGGCACCCATTTGCCCGATTTCTGGATCTTTCCCATCGCATGCAGACGTATGCTGATGTTCGCCTTGTCCACATGTAATTGCGCTGCCATCATTGCTTGCGTTTGCGTATCGTCTTCGTCCAAAATCGCTTGCAATTCGGCATCCTCAAATTTTTAAGATGGTCGACCGCGTTCTTCGTTGTCGACATTGAAATCTCCGCTTTTGAATTTTTTACACCACTCAAAACACTGTGATTTGCCAAGAGCATTGTCGCCTTAAGTATCCACCAACATTCTGTGCGATTCAGCCGCCTATTTCTTTAGATGAATGCAAAAAAGCAAAGCTCCCCGCAAATGCTCTTTTCCGGGCACAAAATTCGACATGTTCAGCGTTCTCCAAAAATCTTTTTTCGTATGAGCCTTAACTTGTTGCGCGTAGTAAATGTTTATTAAACGTCAAAGTCAAGAATGACAACAATTGTGGCGGTAGAAAGTAACAGAGTTTAAAGCTACTGCCATCTATTGCATAATTCCGGTTTTATATGCAACGACCTGGTAATCTCAAATCAAACAAGAATAAATGTGAATTTTTAAAATCCGAGGTCGTATCCCTAGGACATTTACTCTTATTTAATGCTCTTCTACAGACTAACGCAACATTGATGTATTTATTGAAAAATAAATTAATTAAACTACCTATACTGCAATACCCAGATTTTACTAAATCATTTATTTTAACGGCATCAAGTTATGTATTAGGTGCGACTGAAATGTATTTGTACATATCATACGTGAGCGAAAACGTGATTTGAATAAACCATCATCGAAAAAAATTATTGGCGATACATCCGGGAATTAGTTTTTTTTTTACCTTAGCTATACAGTAGAAAATTTAAAGTGGTTGAGGCCCATAGGCCACTAATATCTCTATTTTTACATGAGAATCTATAATCTATACTAAAAAGAATACGATTCAATTTGTCGGATTATGATTTTGACATAATTTATAAATAGGGCAAAGTTCTACATACAGCTTCCCGAACATATTTCGTATGATGCTATGTAAGAGGTGTTTTTGTAGGTAAGGAAAGATAGAGATGACTGTCATTGTAGCTGTTAAATTTCGCTGTCATTTTGACATTATGTTTTATTTACTTTGGCAAATTACCATGCAAAGACTTTCACCGGAAACACGTCTCGAAATAGTGGAAATTTATATAGGAAATTCGCGTGGTGCTCATAACGTCTTCCTGAGCAGCTTGTACACAATACGACGGCAAGATATATGTCCACGTATACTCTATAGGACAATGCTCATTTAACACGAGCTCCTACAGTGCGTACCGAGGCAGCGTTCGCTACTGTAGAGGGTAGTGTGACTAAGGATCCAAATTTTTCGATTCGACGCAGTTCTCAAATTGACCTCTGTCCGTCCACTACATGGAAAGAACTTGGACTAAAGCCCTATAAAATCAAACTAGTGCAGCCATTGGATCATCTTTTGTGTCTTACGTTCGGTGAATGAGCTAAGAACGAATTGGAAGTTGAACCGCACTTTTATCGTCAAATCATTTTCAGTGGAGCAGAAGTTTCCATATGCAAAATAAATACTTCTTTAACACATAACCTAAACCACAAGCAAACTAACGGGTGTTACAACTGACAATCACATCGTTAGGAACTGCAAAATTGGGATTACAGTTAGAAAATTCTGCAACACAAAATTTGTCTCTTAAATTACAAGAAATATTCCCTGTCGTTATTGACGGTTATTGGCAGAGACATTCTAAAAAAAATGCACTGTAAAATTGATTCTATCACCTACAGTTAACCTTGTATGTTTACAACGAAGAGATAATCATTGCAATGAACAAAAAACCTATGAACATATTTAAATTAAACATACCCGCGAGATCCGAGATAATATTACCAGTCGAGTTAATAAGAGAAGAAAACAATCTTGTCCTAAGCAGAGACACAAGAAGTATATGTAGGCAACTCTATATACCAACAAAAGGTATATACCATTGAAAAGTTTTGAACACCAACTAATAAACTAAAAAATATAGAGGGATTTCCCCATCCAGAACATTTGAAAAAAATTAATCAAAGGTATAAAATCAGATAACAATGATGTAGAAGCTATGAAGAATTTTATGGATATAATCAAAGATGTTCTTTTTTCAAAAGGCGAAAAACTGAGAAACAAATTAGAGATTTAGAGCAAAATGACTTAGCATCCATAAGTCCATATAGTTAACCTTGATATAACCTTATACAAAAAAAATTCTGATGACAAAACACAATAGAGATTGAAAGTAGACTTTTGTCGTGTGAACAGTAAAATTGAGTTGAAGACATTCTTGATACGCTAGGAAGAGCCAAATATATCTCTGCTGTACATGACTACCTCATTCCACCAAATCGAACTAGAAAAGGATTCAAGACCTCTAACAGTTCTTTCGACCAACAATAGTCCCTTTCAATTTAAACGTCCACCTTTCGGACTTTCTTCAAAATTCTTTCTTTCTTTAAATAGTTTTCAAATAATGATTACTACAGCTTTGTTAACTTCCCAGTATATGGGAAGTTCTTGTAATCGCCTCGAAAATCGAAATTGAAATTTTCAACATTTCTTTACGTTTTGAGGTCTATAGAGTATATATAAAGTGTTTTTAGAAAGGGAGATGTATATGTATGGGTGTGTGTGTGTACGCACGTGGACACTTTTTTCTACGAGCATAACTCACGCAAACAAAGTCGTATAGACTTCGTTGAGGTGTCAATCGAAGCGTCTTTGCAATTTTAAGAGCTGATTAGTTTTTGGGATACTTCAGTCGAGGGGGTTTGTTGTTTTGCCCCTTTGAAGGTCATTTCTGTCATGCGTTATATCTCGCGAAAAAACATACGATTTGCATGGTTAACTTTGTCAATCGACGCGTATTAGCATTTGTATGAATCTATCAAATTTTGAAGAAAAAAATCGTTGGCGCCGTTTTTTAATTTAAGAAAAAAAAGTGTAAAAACTTAGGTTTTTTTAATGAACAATAAATTTTTAACCTGATTTACGGAAGACAGTATTCATTTTTTATAAAATTTATATACTTCAAGCAGTGCTTGTAAAAACACCATTAAAACTTTTTCTCATGATTACGTAAAAGATCAAATAAAAAATAAAAAAATCATTAACAGGCATCATGATCTTCAAGATCATTTCTTTAATGCGTTATATCTCGCGAACCAAACATACGATTTACAATGTCAAGGTACCAATCAACGCGTATTGAAATTTGCGTGAATCTCTCGAATTTGGAAAAAATCGTTGGAGCCGTTTTTTAATTTAAGAAAAAAAGTGCAAAAAATTAGGTTTTTTTAATAAACAATAAATTTTTAACCTGATTTACGGAAGACAGTATTCCATTTTTATAAAATCTATATACTTCAAGCAATGCTTGAAAAAACATCATCAAAACTTTTTCTCATGATAAGAAGAAACATTAAATAAAAAATCATTAACAGTCATCATGATCTTCAAGGTCATTTCTTCCATTCACTATATCTCACGAACCAGGTTGTTAGGTTTAAATTCACAAGAATTTCTTTATATTGACATTATTATATTTGGATGTAGTATTAGAAAGATTACGGAAATACAATCTTAGATTAAATGAAAATAAATGTCAATTTTTTAGATCAGGGAATGAAGACAGAACCGTCAAAAACAATATTATATCCGATTCACGCTGTCGATTTGTTGCTGTTCGAAACTATTACAAACGTTTTATACCGAAGTATGCAGAAATAGCTTAATGTCTTAATGCCTTAATGCTCTACTAAAGAAAAATTTCACATTTATTTGGAGCGAAAAATGTCGAGACGACTTTATTACTCGTAAAATTAAACTGCTTCAACCCCCTATTCTACAATATCCTGATTTCGATAAGCCAGTTGTTCTAACAACCGAAGCATCAAATTATGCAATAGGCCTAGAAAAATTTGATCCCACTTAACGATTTCGTACGTTAGCAAATCTATAGGCAAACATGATATCAACAAGCCTATTAGTGAAAAAAATTCTCGCTAGCGACTGAATTTCATTAGACTATACTTGTAAGACAAGAAAATTATTGTGATTACTGACCACTGACCTATAATTATTTATGAATCTTCAAAAAAAAAAAATATTTGATACAGCAGTACATCAATTAATAAAACGATATTATTATACGCTACACGGAGGGCACTTAGGAATCAGAAACACAATGGTGAAACTCAAAGATATTGCTGGAAAAATATGAACAACATAACAAAGAAAAATCTTAATAATCGTGAGTAATCCAAAACTAACAAATAATATATACGAAAAAACAGATGATTAAAACAGATACTCCAACAACAAGTTTCAAAACCATAGCAATCGATGTAGTAGGTCCCTTAAGAATATCAAACAATTATAGATACAATAACTATTCATTGTGAACTCAGTAAATTTAAAGTAGTATCTCCATTAGAAACAAAGGATGCAAGAACAGTTACGTCAACCATAGTTAATGAATTTATATTAAAATACGGTCATTTTAAGTTAATAAAACGGACCAAGGTATCGAATCGACAAATACCTTAATGCAACAAATTTTTAAAACCCTTAGATATTGAGCAGATATTATTCACACCATAGCACCAAGAAACTTTAAGTACAATAGAACGTAATCATAGGATAGTTAATGAGTACATATAAGCTTTTTCCGAGGACTCAGACTGAGACAAGTGAATCCCATATTACATTTTTGCTTATTATTATAATATCCTCACACGTAGGCACACACTACACACCTTACGGGTTGATATTTGGTAAATTACCTCACTTGCCAAATAATGTCCTCAACAAAAAATAAATAAAGTGTATGATTTGGGCAACTATGCTAACTAGTTAAAAATTCGATTGCAGAACGCACTTAAAAGAGCCAAAGACATAATCGATCTTGTTAAATTGAAACGAACCAATAAGAGAGCAAAATTCAATCCAATTAACGTGGAAAAAGACGACGTAGTACTTTTGAAGAAAGGAAACATAAAAAAAGCGAAACACCTTTGCAAGGTTCTTTTAGAGTAATAGAATCAGAAGTTATAAATACTGTAATTGACTTAAATGGAAAACAAAAAGAAGTCCATAACAATAATTTAAATATGTATGGGAAGAAAAATTAATTGTAATATTTGTAATACAATTGAATTAGCGAGTTGAGTATGATATGTTAATTACTCTTGAATGAACATTAAAGATTAATATTAATATTTGTAAACTATAAAATTCATCTGTAAAATGAGTAAACCATGCATATGTTTTAAAGTAACAAAAATTTCATTTGACAAATCATCGTGTTTTGCACTAACTTTCATCAGTTAAAAACACTAAGAAACCTAAGGCTGTAATGTACAATAGTACAGTTTGATCTAGGACCATACTCACTGAATCACCGATAATTTGAAGTCGTTGCTCAATTGAAGCCTGAATCAATTTGTAACGCAAACAGGAGAGCATTCAATTGATTTTAAAGCAAGTTTTAGTATTCGAATAATGAAATGTTTACTTGATTTATATAAAAGTAGCCACTATATGTATCAATTACACGTTTATTGAGCACATCATTTTTTAATCAGCGTCAAAGAAAAGACTATTAAATACTGGTTGTTTTTTCAAATAGTTTGCTAATTGATTTCAATATCAGCGCCTTTACCTGATAAGAAGCTACGTGATTTCTATTTATTATAAGATAAAACGCATTGATACCTATCAAAATATTTATCAACGCGTGCTTCCATTTAAAGATTACAACGTATAAAAACAACTTGTAGCCCCTTTATTCAACCACAAGAGGCCCAGTATTATCTTGGAACTATTACAAACATACAAGCACACAAAATACGCTCAAAGAATATCAGACATATATTTTACTCAATTTTCAAGACGCTAAAAAAGATCTTAGGCAAATCGCTGATTTTCAGTCTCCTGTAATTCATAGTAAACTAGCGGTTCATTTAAGGGGGCAACCTACTTTAGTCGCTCGAAAATGTGTAATTTTTGTGATTTTTTAGCGATTGCAATACAATATATTAATGTAATTCTTTTTGAGTAACATAAATACATTTTTTTAGTAAAGAAAAAAAAATTAATGTTTTTTCAAAGGTTTTTTATACAAAAAGCGGCTAAAAGAATGTCTTGAAAAAAACGTATTTGTGGTGTTGATGAATTTGTAGAATGGCTTATCTTTTATCTTTTTTTAAAAAAATAGAACGTTTTTTTGACTAGTTTGATACCGAAAAAAATGATATTTTGCGAAATTCCGATTTTTTAAAGTTTGAACGATAGCCCAATGTGTGAAATATGTGGTTAAAATTTTGGATTTGGAGGATTGGTTGAGTAGTTCCTTCGAAAAGTATAACACCGTATAATGTTTCGAAAAAACGCGTGTATCTGAAAATTCCAAGAATCCAGGTGTATTCCGCGATGAGACAACTAATGTGTCTTCAAAGTCACAACTTTTGGCAATATTTCGATATATGAAACTAGACGCTGAGAGACAAAGTCAACATCTACTTAATATATTACATCCAATTAAGATTGGAGATAAAATGATGTTGACGTTTACGGACGCGTCTTGCAGTTTGCCCGTGAAACAATTCAATTCTTTGTGGTTATATTCTTAGTGTAAGCGTAGAAAAGTACCTCGGAGTGCATCTCCCAACTCCGCTTCACTATTCGTTCAAAATTTATCGGTCGGCAACATTAATAGCTACCCAACTATTAGATTTCTTAAATGTAAACCATCTATTTCCGCGCTAAAACCATTGGCCTTTGACCCAAAGTGTCGGGTTTGGAGTGTGTGCGTGTGGTGACTTAACCATTGGACTTTGACCCAAAGTGTCGGGACTGGTGTGTGTAGTGTTTTAACATAGGTTTGGATCTCAGAAAACAATCATTGTTGCGTTACCTCGGGTGCAAACCTAAACCAAATAACGCCTGCGCTGTAGGTAGAATGTTACAGCATTAGCACAAATGAAAGCTCACAATTGCTCAAATTAAACAGTTCAAAAATGTACAGCAGTTTGGATCAACTCCATATACAATCCATACAAGATGAATTTCTTTGCAATAAGCTGGAGAAGATGATTACACCAAATAAAAAGGCAGAGAGTTTTAAAAAAAATTCTGAAACAATCAAGTCCCACACATCGGACGAAATGCGCAAAGTCCAAACAGGACTAGATAGATACGTCCAGGTCATCTCTCAGCGGAAACGAAGACCGAAATCTAGCGCAGCAAATAATACAGCGAAGCTTGCCAAAAGACAGCCCTCAGACGCTTCAACAAATCGTTTCAGCATTCTCAGTAGCGAGAACACAGAGGTTCCTTCTCAAAGTGCTAAAAAAGCGAAACCACCATCGATTTACCTACGTGAACGTAGCAGCAATGCAGTGGTCAATTGCCTAAACGGGAAAATTGATGCATCTAAATTTTATGTCGCTCGTTTGTAAAACAAAGAAAAATTTGCTAAACAAAAATTCAAGTGCTGGACGAAAACGACGACCGGACAGTGATTAAAAGCTTAGACGAAGCTGGCAAAAAATACTATACTTTTCAACTGAAAAGTAGTAAAGGCATAACGGTAATGATCAAAGGCATCGATTCCTAGGTTGATCCAGACGATATAGCTCATGCCCTCATGGAACAAGCTTAAAAAAAGTGAGACACATCCAATCTATAGCCTGCGATACCTCCTTAGTCGATGGGTGGCTGTGGAGGAACCCCACAAACGAAAAGGACCTGTTCAATGCCATAACTGCCAAGAGTTTGGGCACACTAAGGCTTATTGCAAACTGCCAAGTGTGTGCGTCATATGCGGTGATCTTCACCAAACCCCAAAATGTTTACTCAAAAAGGAGGACCCTTCTGCTATAAAATTCAGCAATTACCTCGATGCCAATCCTTGCACCTAATACTCCTGGCCAAAGTGTAGCCTACAGTAACCAGATGCCAATTTCCTATGCTGACGCCCTCAAAAACTCTACAAGCGAGAATATGAATACTTCCAGCCCAATAGGAAATATAGAGCACGTAAAGATGCAGCTGATTCAGAGCATGAATCATTTTACCATCTCTATGCAGAGTATGATGCAGGAAATGATGCGTAACCAGACACTTATTCTCCAAGCTCTCCTTAACAAAAAATGAGCATCG
Source organism: Oxycera nigricornis (assembly GCA_963942545.1). Taxonomy (NCBI): domain Eukaryota; kingdom Metazoa; phylum Arthropoda; class Insecta; order Diptera; family Stratiomyidae; genus Oxycera; species Oxycera nigricornis. The sequence goes on along the minus strand of CAWWDL010000167.1, from coordinate 11,694 downwards.
CGAAAATATGCCACTGGAATGCCAACGGTGTAAGGCAGCACAACTTGGAAATTCACCATTTTCTGGTTAGCAATGAGATAGACATCATGCTCATCTCAGAGACGCACTTAACCAGCAAATATAATTTTAAAATTCCGGGATACTCTTTTTATGACACTAAGCACCCTGACGGAAAAGGTCATGGTGGCACAGGAGTTTTGGTCAAACATCGAATCAAGCACCACGTCATTGGTGATTACGCCAAGGATTATATACAAGCCTCGTCTGTGTGCATAGTTGAATGGGGAGACCCGATTACAGTCTCGGCAGTTTATTGTCCCCCCCAGATTCAAAATCACTAGGGAACAATTTAATGATTTCTTCAAAAGCCTTGGTAGCCGATTCATTGCAGCCGGCGACTGCAACGCCAAGCATACTCACTGGGGCTCCGGGCCAATCTCTCCCAGGGGAAGGACTTTGTGGACAACTGTGACAAACTCTAGTAAGCTCTCATTCATATCAAGCAGGCATCCTACATATTGGCCGTCAGATCGTCGGAAAATCCCGGACCTCATTGATTTCGCTGTATTCAAAAACATAAGGCGAGAGCAGATATCAGCAGCGCAGTGTTTTGATTTACACTCTGACCACTCGCCAGTTATATTGACTATTTCAAAACCTCATGTCATCCAAGAGCACTGTAAACTCACAACGAAGCAAGCCAACTGGCTTAAGTACCGGAAATATATAAGCTCGCACCTACCACCACACATACGTCTTAAATCTCATTCTGATATTGACAAGGCTGTTCGTTCCTTCTCCGAGATCGTGTCCTCAGCAGCTATACAAGCCACTCCTGAGGCCACCTGCCCTACCTCGTCTGCATACAAGTGGTCTAAAAATACCAACGAGCTTATCAGTCTGAAGCGGCAATTAAGACGTGAATGGCAGCAACATAGGTCTCCAAACCTTAAAAAAGAGCTATCAGCAGTTGGGAGAAAACTTCATGCAGCTCTGAAACACGAACGAGCGAAAAACATAGTTCACTACTTTGAAAGCCTTTCACCGACCCAAGGGTCAAACTATTCGTTGTGGAAAGCTGCTAAAGAGTTAGACAGTCCTGTCAAACGTGAGTCACCAATCAGACTACCAAATGGGGTCTTGGCTCGCACTGATGCTGAAAAAGGCTCCATCTTTGCCCGCTACCTCGAGGAAGTTTTTAAACCAAACCCTAAACAAGCAGATGTTCGCCTCTCTTCCTATCCCATACAAGCCTCCGCTGTTCCAATCCGCTTCAAGATCGCTCAGGTGATCCGTTCCATACGCGATCATATCGACCCAAAGAAGGCCCCCGGTCACGACCGCATTACTGGCAAAATGATAAAGGAACTGCCTAGAATTGCGATTATACACCTAACGCACATTTTCAACAGCCTCCTGCGTCTTGGATATTTTCCCACAGCATGGAAGCTATCTCAAGTTCTGATGATCCCGAAGGATGGGAAAGACCCAACACTCGCCACGCCATACAGACCCATAAGCCTACTACCCCTGTTATCAAAACTATTCGAAAAAAATTTACTCTCCAAGCTGTCTCCCCACATAAATGATTCAGAAGCAATTCTTTCGCACCAATTTGGATTTAGGGAAATGCAAGAACTATCGAGCAAGTCCATCGTTTAGTTTCTGTAATCAACAATGCTTTCGAAAGGAGACAATACTGCGCAGCCGTGTTCTTGGATGTTGCGCAAGCGTTCGATAAGGTGTGGCATGAAGGGCTTATTTATAAAATCAAGTGCAAACTTCCAGCAAACACGCATCAAGTTATGGAGTCTTACCTGACTGGCAGGAAATTCTTCGTCAAGCAAAACTGCTTTATTTCTCGCTCCTTTAATGTCAGAGCTGGAGTGCCTCAAGGAAGTGTTCTCGGCCCATTGCTTTATTTGATATATACGGCAGACTTACCAACATGCGATCATCTATTTACTTCCACTTTTGCTGACGACACCGCAATTCTTTGTGCTCACGCCAACCCCCATATGGCTTCTCAAATTCTTGGCAACCACCTAAGACATGTAGAACGTTGGCTGGCACAATGGAGAATAAAAGTTAACGAAACCAAGAGTAACCATATAACCTTTACGCTTAACAGGGAAACTTGCCCTGAATTATCACTCAACGGAGTGCCTGTTCCCCAAGCTTCTTCAGTTAAATAGCGTGGGATTCACCTAGATAGAAGGTTAACCTGCAAGAAGCACATTGAATCCAAAAAGGCTCAAGTCAATCTTAAATTCCGAAATCTATACTGGTTGCTGAATAACTTCAAACTAAACCTGGACTATAAGGTTCTGCTCTACAAAGCAATTATCAAACATATCTGGACTTACGGTATTCCACTCTGGGGCTCAGCAAGCATCTCTAAGATAGAACTCCTACAGAGAGCGCAATCTAGAATCCTAGGGACGATTACTTCTGCACCGTGGTATGTTAAAAACGCTTGTATACACAGAGATCTGGACATCCCAACGATCAAAGAAGAAATAATAGGTGCGTTTTTTTGGCTCCCGCTCTAGAGTAGAGTTCCAAACCCAAACCAAAAAAACGAATCAGGTTCTATACAGGTTTAAATTTTGCGCGATGCAGTTGGTAGCATTGTCAGCACGAAGGTGACACTGTCTTGTGATATTTAATAAGTGAAATTAAGGAATTGAAGCGGTTATTATTTCAACAGAATCTGTATTATTTCGACAGGGTGAGTTATTAAATGAAATTAATTAGAAAAGGTGCATGTTTTCCGCTCGATTCGATTTATTCACTCACTAAATTGACAGTTATTGCAGTAATGCCAACTTATCAGACGTAAATGATACGGCTGGACATCTGTTGGGCTCTAGAAACCCTAATGATAGAAAAGCTATCCAGTTCTAGGTTTTGTAACCCAGTGAATTCACTGGGCTACGAAATCTGGATAGTTGTTGTTGTTTTACGTGTGTTTTGGGTTAGCTACTCTAGAGCGGGAGCCAAAAAAACGCGCTTAATAAAACAAAAACAAAAATACGTGAACAAGTTACTCATTCACCCTAATAACTTGGCTAGGAGCCTTTTGTTTGAATAAAAAATTTCTCGTCTCAAAAAATCTAACATCTTATGATAAATGTTAATTTCAACGTGCAGCAGTAACAATAAATATAGAATTCTCAACAAAATAACTTGTTCCGAAGCGTCGGCAACGAACAAGACTCACCTTAGCTATAAGATTTTAAAACTTAATGTTCTTTTCTTGTACTTAAGAAAGATACGTTAATTTAAAAAAGCGATAAAAAAAGATAATTCAGTGGAGAAGCTAGCACAAAGCTATGACGGAGCAGCAATTATCTTAGTTTGCACATTTTGTACACATTTAATCATGAGAAATGCTGCATCGTTCAACTCACAATCGTGTGCTTTTTGGGAAATTTTCATGAAATCCCTAGATTTTTCAATAAATCGCCTTCAAAAATTGCAGTGTTTGATCGACTAGTCAAAAGGAAAGTTTATCAAGGTACGTCAATGCGATGGAATTTTAACATACGGACTGTTAATATTGTATTCGAGCATAGAAAAAGTTTAATTGAATGCATGGAAATCATAGAAGAGGAATTTGCTGATGGTGCCGTTTGTAGTGCGGCTTCCAATGTTCGTCGTATCTGAACAGATTCAGTGTTTCTTTTTTGGTTAATGTTTTTTTCATTATGCCATACATGTCGAAATTTTATTTCATTAGATGCAGACACAAAGAGTTAACTCTGTGCCATTTAAGGCAAATATTGTTTCATTTGAGGAAAATATTCAAGAAATCCGAAATCAAATTGACAGCATTGTTGACAAAGCATATAATTCAAATGATATGGAACGTACCATAAAGAGAGGAAAACGGTCTCAAAATATTCCAGTTGGTCATCGTTTGCCTGCTTTGGAAGTTTGCGATATAGTATTAAATGCTGCCAAAGATAGATTCGTCGATATTTTTAGATTTTAACTCAAATCAATTTCGAAAGTATCAAATGAATTTTCCCGATTCTCAATTGAATTATACTTGGAAAGAAAACGACTAAAAACTGTACTTTCAATCATTTACTCAAGGAACGACTGTCGAAACATAACAAGTGTCCAAACTTCACTGAAATTTATTTTAAAAAATAATTTAGGAGAACCATTTAGAGAAACTAACAAGTTGTTGGAAGTTCTTGTAATAATACCGATGACAACAGCTAAAGCAAAAAGCAGCTTTTCAACCCTGAAAGGTATCAAGACATTTCCCAAAAATACTATGTCTGAGGAACGATTGACTGCATTACCAATGATTTGCATTGAAAAACATTTAATTGTTTAGATTGAAGGCTTCAATGAAAAAGTAGTCGATAAGTTTGCCATTGGTAAGGATAGTCGACTTGAACTCATTTTCAAGCGAATATGGATCTCGCCTTCGTTTCGTTTTAATTTAATGTATACTTACTCGTGGAATATACTTTGAAAATATCAAATAGAAAATATAAACATTCATACCATAATAAGTAATTTTAACTGCTGATTGCAATACCTATGGAATCATCTATGAAACGTAAGTTGTTGCGTGCTCCCACTACCACTTCTCCCTCCCAGTCAATCACCCCCCATGTGCCCCATCAATTCGGACGCCCCATGCTAGATGATTGGCGAGAGGAGGCCCCGTGCGGAGCACCCACCCACTGTGTAGAGTAAAATTTTAAAACCGGCTAGCTCACCGGGTCATGGGCTAATCACAAAAAAGAACTCGAACCACATTTCGATCGCAATCACGCTGAGGAGGGGAGAAAACCATCAAAACTCACTTCATATTAGATTACACTAACTTTTTTTTCTATTCCATTTTCATATTTATTCAAAATAGATTTATATATGTACGTGTATATATTTACTTATGATTTGCTTTCGAATGGGAAAGGAACTTTAATTAAATTGTTGTTCATGCGGTTGCATATTGATTGTTATCTGAATTGCTATGTGATGTTATAAACCGTTTTTTTCTTTATGATCTCGCAATTAATTTGATAAGAGTGGTTGCGGCTATTGCGGCATTTCACCGTTGCAAATGCGTCCAGCGAGAAATGACCAAATCACGACGCAAATTTGCGGTTCTGCGACGCTGCCACTCGAACTATCCGAATTTCGGAGCACTTCACATTTTTTTATGAGGCCAATAGCGTGAACACCACTTGCGTGCTGCTTCGCAGATCAGCCCTCTTCTTGTTGAACCAGTGCTTCACCAGTTATGTCGTCCTTAAAGGGCGTTTTCGGCTCGTTACAGCCGACGTTATAAACTCGGCTGCTGTATACATGAACCCATCGTCCACGCACTCGATCGATGATCACTTCCTTCGGCACTTTCGAGCATCGCAATATGGCGGCGCTGGGAAACTCCAAATTCATTTAATGCGTTCCCATCCAAAATTCCAACACTCCAAACGAAATTCATCCGAGATATCGGTCTACCTTTCATATCCTTGCAAAGTTTTAATGTCACACTTGTCTTAAATAATTCCTAGCAAAAATTTCTCCGTAGATTTCTCCACAATAGGTTCTACTTCCTCGACGAAAACTCCCTGACTGACTTTTCCACCTCTGCACTCACACCTGCACAAGCGTTCCATACAATCCGTGGTACCACGGACGAAACGCACAAAGTTTCCATGGTTTCTGTTATTCGGTATATGGTGGAGGAGATTTACGCGCTACAGTGCTGCCGTAGTTTATGAATATTATTTTCGTTTATCATGTGGGAAAATACGTGGATCTCCGAATTCAATGATGAAGCGTATTGGGACACTATATATATATATACTATATACCATATATATATATATACTCTGTCACGGTTCGACTCACGGTACCACACCACTCACTCACATTAGGAGTTTAGTCTAGTTTAGTGATTTAGTTAGTTTAGCTTAGTTTATAATGTAACGAGATTTTTCAAACATTTGGTAAGGGGCTCGACGCAACCGCCTTGTGTTATTTACTCTGGCGGTGGCGTCGAGCCGTAGGACAGAAATAGTCGGCGGAATCAGCGCCCCGGGACACGCCTCCAACCCACGCACCGCCCACATAACGTGTCAATCGAGGTGAAAAGCTCACGGGCGGCGACCCAAGAGCACGGGTTCGTGTACCCGCTCCCTCGTCCGAGGCCAACGACCGCCAACAGAGCCGGTTCGCCGTTGGTTGCGGGAATGTGCCGAGCGGTTTCGGGCGGGGATATATAAAGGAGACCACACCGAGAAGCGGTCTCTTGTCTTTTGGTTGAATTAGCGAGGCGTGAGTGCGACGGAGCCCTGAAGAGGAAACGAAAGATTTCAATTCGCGTGAATGGACGAAAAAGTGGAAGAAGTGAACGTCGCGAAGTTCGAACTCTGAGTGACCCGGAGTGGTGTAACTGTGTGAAGAGGGTGCGAATAGCCGAAAACTGAATATCTGTTTATCCCCAACGCGAACCCAACGACTCCGCCCGGTGTGTCGTCCTCGCCGCAAGCTCCCGGAAAGATTTCAATTCGCGTGAATGGACGAAAAAGTGGAAGAAGTGAACGTCGCGAAGTTCGAACTCTGAGTGACCCGGAGTGGTGTAACTGTGTGAAGAGGGTGCGAATAGCCGAAAACTGAATATCCGTTTATCCCCAACGCGAACCCAACGACTCCGCCCGGTGTGACCTCAACGCCGCAAGTTCGCGTGCAGCGACGAACCGTCGCCGCCAGCGCGGTTTCGAAGAACGCGTCGCGTCATCATCGCCGCAAGCTCACGTGCCAGCAACGAACCGTCGCCGCCAGCGCGGTTTCGAAGAAGCGTCGCATCGAATCGCCGCCCGCTACCGTGCAAGCAACGGATCGTCGCCGCCAGCTCAACTTCGAAGACGCGTCGCATCGCTGAAGAGGCCCGGCGCAGCACAGGTTAGGATAAGTTTTAGAACGTAGATAAGTAGTAGGGTTAGACATCTAGAAGTAAGCATAGCCGGTAGTTTGTACTACTGAGTGAGTGGTGGCCGATATTGTACGATTTGCTCGGTAGCTAATAAAAGTGTGACCGGAAGTTTTTTTTTCTTATTCTCCTTTTTTTTCCTTCTTCTTTTGTTGTGGTGGGTCGGAAACGACTTCGCGGGAATATCGGTGAGCCGGATTCTCGTCCGACGGCTCGAGAGGCCCATTGGGGTGGACGAGTGGCGCCCACGACCCGTCTCCAACGGGCTGACCGGCACCCGAAGGCCTCGACCGATCGAATAAGCCATTTCCCCGAGAGGTAACGGTAACATTTGGCGCCCAACGTGGGGCCACAAAATAAACAAGTTCGCCGTGACCGCCATTTCCGGACCGCAAGCAGGCGTAGTGAGTTGAGTGAGTTGTTTTCGTGGAAACCTTGTTAGGGAAAACTTGCATCATCACGTTGAGGTTGATCGACGCAGTAGTCACATAATTGAATTGTCAAGACTGGTTACACTATACAGTGCGTTTCCTTTTTAAATTTTTGTGTTGTCAATAGGATAGTGGACATATTTAGTGTAGGGAATGGCGAAGGCAGCGAAGATTCTCATAGACCGGCTCAGCAAAGATGAGTTGGCGTATGAACTGTGCATTCTCGACCAGCCAGGCGGCAGCGTGGATGAGATGCGCCGGACTCTCCGAACGGCGTTGAGGGCGGAGCAGGCGCTCGATGCATCGATGGTAGAGGCCAGGGGCTACCCATATACGCCAAAGGAAGACCTGGAAGCGGTACGGGGGAAAATCTCCGAGATCCGGGCTCTCGTCGAGAAGTTTGACGGGGAAGTCGAAAGTGGGGAATTCCTTAAAATCAAGACCAAGATCGAGTTCGGTCTACGGCGGTTGGGAAACATCCAACTTGATGAGTTGGAGCACGAGAAGGAGGTTTGCAAACTCCGGGGGGAGCTAATGATGGCGATGGGGGAGGTCTTGGTGAAAGCGGAAGGCGACGAGGAGGAAGAGAAGGCGTGCGTGACAGCCCCGGGAAGGGCTCCGGCCATACTGGAGGAAGTTAGCGACCCGCCTGGACCCAACTTCTCAACACCTCGCACCGAGAAGGGACTCGAAAAAGCACAAGACGTGTCTAAGTGGGGAATAAAATTTTCCAGCGACACCCCCGGATCCGTCAATGCCTTCTTGGAACGCGTGGAGGAGTTACGGGTGGCAAAAGGGGTAACCCGGGCGCAGCTGTTCCGACTCGCTACCGAGTTGTTTGAAGGCAAGGCCCTAATTTGGTATCGGTCGGTAAGAGCACGGGTTGGAAGTTGGGAGGAACTTTGCCGGGAGTTGCGGGAAGAATTTCTACCGCCCGACTACAATCTACGACTGTGGGATGAAATTCGGCACCGGACGCAGGGCAGAGACGAAACGATAGGGGTATACGTCGCCGTGATGGACGGACTTTTCCGTCGCCTCACGGAACCTTGCCCAGAGTCCGAGAAATTGGGGATTTTGAGGAGAAACATTACTCCCTTCTATCAGACGCAGTTGGGAATGCAGTCCATCGATTCCGTGGCAGACCTCATACGGCTAGGTCGCAAATTGGAGGCCACCAGGGTGTCTGTAGAGGCCTATGTGCCTCCGCCGACCCGGAGGACGGCCCGGTTACTAGAGCCTGACCTCGCCTATGTGGAAGCTTATGCGGTGAATGTAGTCTCAACTCCAAATTTCACCGATCGCACCTCCTGCTGGAACTGTCGGGGCACGGATCATTTCGCCCGTGAATGTCGGGAACCTAGGCGCTGTTACGGCTGCGGCCAGCCAGGTGTGGTCCGATCCCGTTGCCCGACATGTTCTCCTGGAAGATTACAGCGGCCTGGTCCGGAAGCGTCCGGTCGAGCGGCAAGACAATCGGGAAACGGACAAGGTGCTCGCTAAGCGGCGAGTCGGGCACTGGAGTTTCCAACGGTACGGATGCCGCTAATGGTCAAGTGAATTACGTGTTCGAACCCAGTACGGGGGATGTCCGACCGTATTTAACTGTGGAGATTTTGGGGAAGAAAATAAGAGGGCTGGTAGATTCCGGAGCATCCTGTCCTATAGTGGGGAAGGAAGGGTGGAAACAGTTGGAGGATATGGGGGTGGATTTGTTGCCGGTGGAACGCCGCGTGGTGAGAATGGCTAACAACGAACAGTGCGAGATTGAAGGGCAGGCATGGGTACCTTTTCGACTTCAGGGGAGAAGTAAATGGGTAGAGATCCTGGTGGTACCGTCCCTTCCGCACACCTTGATTCTGGGGGTGGATTTTTTGCGGCAGTTTGGGGTGGTGATCAATCTGCAGGACGAACGCTGGGATTTTGTCCACATAGCGGCAACTACCACACCCGATCATCTACGAGATCGATCGGTTCTAACCCAGCATGAGGAGCTAAAGTTGGGAACCTTGGTAGAGAGGGAGTTCCGGGATATGGGAGAGGGGCTGGGTTGTACGTCTTTGGTGGAGCACGTCATAAGTACGGATTCCGCTCCTATTAAGCAGAGATACTACCCAGCCTCCCCTGCGATCCAGCAGCATATCGATGCCGAACTGGAAGAGATGCTGAGGTTAGGGGTCGTGGAGCCCTCGTCCAGTCCGTGGTCTTCGCCGATCCTGATGGTCCGGAAGAAGGATGGGACTTACCGGTTCTGCGTGGACTTCAGGAAAGTCAACCGAGTGACAGCTCGGGATGCTTACCCACTCCCATACGTTTCGGCCCTCTGGACAAACTCCGAAATGCGAAGTATCTCTCCACGTTAGATATTAAGTCGGCCTATTGGCAAGTACCAGTAGCTGTGGAATCCCGCCCCTACACAGCGTTCACTATTCCGGGTAGGGGATTATTTCAATTTCGGAGGATGCCGTTCGGGCTATCGAACGCTCCAGCCACTTGGCAGCGTTTAATCGATCGGGTTCTGGGACCAGACTTGGAACCCTATGTCTTCACCTATCTAGATGATATCATTGTCGTCACACAGTGTTATGAAAAACACTTGGAGGTCCTTAAGGAGGTTTTCCGGCGCTTGAGGGAGGCGGGCCTAAAACTATCCCGAGACAAATGTCATTTTTGCCGATCTAGGCTCAAGTACCTGGGGTACGTGGTGGATGAGCATGGGCTAAGTGTGGACGCGGAGAAAGTCGAATGCATGGTGGGCATTCCCAATCCGACCACTGTGAAGCAGGTGCGACAATTTCTTGGGATGGTATCGTGGTATCGGCGTTTTATCCCGGACCATGCCTCCTTGGTGGCACCACTGACGGATTTGCTTCGAAAGAACAAGCGTTTTGAGTGGACTCCTCAGTGTGAGGCCGCGTTCACGAAATGCAAGCTGAAGTTGTCTTCAGCGCCAATTTTGACCTGTCCGGATTTCAGCCGAACGTTCAATGTCCAGACAGACGCTTCCGATGTGGGGCTCGGGGCGGTCTTGAGCCAGAGTTTCGAAGAAGGTGAAAAGGCAATTTGCTATCTAAGCCGCGCATTGACCAGGGCAGAAAAAAAGTATTCGACAACGGAAAAGGAATGTTTAGCGGTGCTCTGGGCAGTTGAGAAGCTCAGACCATACATAGAAGGGGCCAAATTCAAGGTAATCACCGACCACTATTCCCTAGTCTGGCTGAATAATCTAAAGGATCCAACGGGGCGTTTGGCTCGTTGGGCGGTACGCCTGCAACAATATGACTTTGAGGTCATACACCGGAAGGGGAAAAACCACTTAGTACCAGATGCCTTATCAAGGTCAGTCCCGATCGCGGAACTGGTAGCTACTGGAGAAGCACCCGATACCTGGTACGAGGCTATGAAGGTTAGGGTCACTAACAAGAGTGACCAGTACCCAGACTGGCGCGTTCAGGACGGTAAGCTGTGGAAGCACGTACCAGGGAACTATCCAGATCTCGAAGAAGATGAAGCCTGGAAAAGGGTGGTTCCAAAGAATGAGAGAGGAGGGGTGCTATTTCGCTGCCATGATGACCCTAGGGCAGGGCATATGGGCGGTGAAACCGACGTTGGGCGGGTGGCTCAGCTATACTACTGGCCGAAGATGGCCACCGACATCAAACACTATGTGGGAAGATGTAAAGTTTGTCAGGCCATCAAGGTGGAGAGGAGGGCTCCGATAGGTCCGATGGTAACACGATGTGGAGAAGCTAGGCTGCCATGGGAAATGATCTGCGTGGATTTGGTGGGCCTTTGCCAAGGTCGAACCGCGGACATACCCACATCTTGACGGTGGTGGATTACGTCAGCAAGTTCTCCTTGGTTTTTCCCTTGAGGTTAGCAACCGCCGCGGCAGTCTGCCGGCTAGTGGAAGAACAGGTATTCCTCTTGTTCGGAGTGCCGAAATGGGTGGTGTGCGACAATGGGGTCCAGTTTCGAGGGAAGAAGTTCCAAGAGCTCGTGGAAGGATATGGGGCCACCATTAAGTTTACCGCGCTCTACCATCCCCAGGCTAACCCGGCGGAACGAAGAAACCAAGACATAAAGAGAATGCTGCGCTCCTATGTCTCCGAGAACCATCGCGAGTGGGACCGCGACTTGGCCAAAATAAGTTGTGCCCTGCGCACGTACAAACAAGATGGGACGGGGCTTACCCCGTATTTCATAAATTTTGGTCGAGAAATGGTGACCTTCCGGGAAAATGGTGAGCGTCCTGGTTTAGATGCCGAACCGATAAACCCACACCTCCGGGCCAAGGGT